>SJYV01005992.1:873455-959428 GCA_006410875.1 Neotragus pygmaeus | reverse complement strand
CTGTGCTTTGCAACATGGAAAAGAAGACAGGGATAAAGACCACCCCAATGAAAAAAAAAAAAAAAAAAAAAAAAAAAAAAAAAGAGAGAGAGAAAGTTTTATATATGGTCAAAGAATTCACAAGCTCCTTGAACTTTTCTGAACTTCCCAAATTTTCCACCTGAAAATTCTTTTAGGAGGAGAATCTTTAAAAAAAAAAAATTAGGGAAAAAGGAGGGGAAAAAGTCAGCAAAATGGGAAAGAAAGATTTTTCCCCTCTGGAGCCAAGAGTAGGAAGAAGTGCTCCTTGGAAGGAAATATCTCCTGGCCTCTCTACTCACTCAGAGCCCAGAAGGGAGACCTGATTCAGGGATTAAGGAGGCAGCCCAGAGTCCCTGGGAGCGAAAGGAGGCCAGGATGAATCTCTTTTTCATTGGCGAGGTCTCCAGTGGTCTAATTATAGCGGGCAGATATACCGGCGGAAGAACAGAGTCAGAGGCTGGCAGCCTGGCTGAGTGGCAGCGTTGTTATCTTTGCCACTGGGGTCTACGGACCTGGTGAGGATTGACTCTAATTCCGTTCTAATGCGGCGGCGACGGGGAGGAGGGCTCCTCATCTCCGCCCCCTGGGGTGGGTTTGGGGTGAGGTGGGGGGGTTTCCCTGGCCGAGCATGTGCTCACCGGACTGCTAATGTGGGTCTCCCTGCTCTCATCCGAGGCTGTTCCTCCTCATCTCTGAAACTGAAAAGGTCTGTAAAATTCAGCACGAAAATGAAAACGATGGTGAGGAAGACAGCCCAAAGTCTGAGATCTGAGTTCAGGCTGTGAGTCTTCTGATTTCAGAAGACTGTGGCTGATGGTGCAGGGAAGGAAGGAGAGAGGGATGGGGAATTATAAATTTGACTTTGTTCACAAAGATCTGAGGGGCTAGACAGAGAAGGACCTTGAAGCTTGAAATAGTGGAATTTTAGAATGAGAAACAAGAAGTTCCTTATACAACTGGTAAGAAATAGATGCATTTTTGATAACTAAAAACATAAATAGTGAATACATTCATGGCCTGGTATTTCTGTTCCCTGAACTTGTAAGTAGGAACCTATTTTATTGGTACTGCTGATATTTAGGTTGTTGTTCAGGTTTTAAGTAGTGTAGACTCTTTGTGATCCCTTGAACTGCACCACGCCAGGCTTCCCTGTCCTTCACCATCTCTTGGAGTTTGTTTAAACTCAGGTCCATTGAGTCGATGAGCCATCCAACCATCTCATCCTCTGTTGTCCCCTTCTCCTCCTGCCTTCTATTTTTCCCAACATCAGGGTTTTTTTCCAGTGAGTCGGCTCTTTACATCAAGTGGCCAAAGTATTGGAGCTTCAGCTTCAGCATCAGTCCTTCCAATGAATATTCAGGGTTGATTTTCTTTAGGATTGACTGGTTTGATCTCCTTGCTGTCCAAGGGATTCTCAAGAGTCTTCTCCAACACCACAGTTCAAAAACATCAATTCCTTGGCACTCAGCCTTCTTTATGGTCCAATTCTCACATCTGTACATAGCCCAGGTAGGTCTGGGCTATTTCTCTGGGTCACAGATCCCAGAGAGGGATGAAACAGAGCCTAGGGAGATGGTAGGTGGTCTAAATACAAGGGAGTTGCCCCTGGGAGGGGCTCATACAGCCTTCCTTGGCCTTGTTCTGGGTGTTTCATTTCTTCTCTGAAACCCTGCCCATTTGTCTAGGTTGTTTTAGGAAAGATATCCCCCATCAAAACTCAGGATCTTGTTTGAACCTCTGTTGAAGAGATTCATGAAGTTGTGTAGTGAAGTCGCTCAGTCGTGTCCGACTCTTTGTGACCCCATGGACTGTAGCCCACCAGGCTCCTCCATCCATGGAATTTTCTAGGCAAGAGTACTGGAGTGGGTTGCCATTTCCTTCTCCAGTGTTGAAGAGATTATTACTTGGCAATTCAGGAAAATCACTCAGTAAATATTTATCAAGTGCCTTCTGGGAATAACTAAGTGAACAGAAGAGACCCAGTTCCTTGAGGAGTTGACAGTCCAGTGAGGAAGATAGATGTTAAAATAATAATAGAAGTTAGGTAAATAATGACAAAGATGATGCATATGTTTTTCTCATAAGACTGTGTGCCCTTCAGAGGGGAGGACTACCAGGTATTCATCTGTCTGTCTCAGCCCCTGGTATAGGAGCAATTGCTAGGAAATGATGGCAAAGAAATCCTTCATTGTGTGGCTGACTGTTTCATGTTTGTTGAAGCCAAGGAAGGCTTAGGTGGGGAAGGGAGTGGCAATGCTCATTTAAAAGAAAAAAACTTTTTCTTTGTTTTGGAGATGCTCACTGATTCATGGGCAACAGCCAATGTCTTGAAGTGCTGATAAATAGCTGTGTGGCAGATATAGAAGAAACCCCCCCTGAGCAGGGGCTGGAGAATCTGATGCCCCAGGTGCTGAGTTCTGTTTTAGACTGTCTGTGATGAACTTGGACATCCTGCCCCAGCCATGACAGCTCTGGTCAACTCTCTGCAACCCTGCTGTCGCTACCCTGCTAACAGACATAAGCTATAAATAAGAGTCTACAAACTGCAGGTCAGGAATTCGAAGGGGACACTGCAAGAGCA
The DNA here is from genome assembly GCA_006410875.1 of Neotragus pygmaeus. Classification (NCBI taxonomy): domain Eukaryota; kingdom Metazoa; phylum Chordata; class Mammalia; order Artiodactyla; family Bovidae; genus Neotragus; species Neotragus pygmaeus. The sequence continues at coordinate 956,826 of SJYV01005992.1, read as the reverse complement.
GCTCGTCTCACCACAATGTCTCGGTTGTCAACTGGGAAAACTCGAATGACTGGGGTTTGAAGTCTTCCTTACCTGAGTCTGGATGAGGATGACCTGCCTGCTGGCTCAGCTGGGGTTACTGCCTGAACCTCCTCCCAGCCTGGGCCTTGGGGGAGGGTCCCAGCTAACAAGGCGGAAGTCACACAGTGTCACTGCCAGCCTCCTCTGCTGGTAGATGCTATCAGAAACCTTCAGGGGCAAGGGGTGTAGACCCCACCTCTCAATGGGAGAGACATCCAAGAATTTTCAGCCATCTTTTATTTATTTTTATTTTTTTTCCTTTATCCAAAGCATACTTTAAAGAAAATTACTTTATTGAAGTATAGTTGATTTACAATGTTGTGTTAATTTCAGGGGTATAGCAAAGTGACTTGATTTTGTATATATAACATTTATATTCTTTTTCAGATTCTTTTCCATTATAGGTTATTACAAGATATACTTCTCTGTGCTATATGATATGTCCTTATTGTTTATTTTATGTGTAGTATTGTGTATCTGTTAATCCAAAACTGTTCATTTATCCCCCCCTCCACCTCCTTTCCCCTCTGGTAATCGTAATATTAGATTGCTTTCTATATCTGTGAGTCTGTTTTGTAAATAAGTTCACTTGTGTCATGTTTTATGTTCCACATTTAAGTGATATCATATGACATTTGTCTTTTTCTGATTTATATTACCTTGTATGATAATCTCTAGGTCCATCCACATTGCTGCAAATGTTCTGTCATGTTTTAAAATGGCCACCTTTGCCCCCAAACGTAACTTTTCATCTCATGCAAACTTTAAAAAAATAATTTACGATGCCATAAAATTCACTCATTTTTTAGCAAATTTACTGAGTCGTGCAACCATTACCATAATCCGGTTTTGGAAGGTTTCCATTCCACCCAATGAGATCCCTTGTGGCTGTGAGCAGTTAATACTATTCTCTGCCCCAGGCAACCACTCAGCTACTTCCTGTCTGTCCAGATTTACCCTTTCTTCCCACACAGACTTTTAAGGTGATAGGAGAGCTTGAGTTTTGGGAAGCCTGTTGTCCGCGATGGCTCATTTTCCAGTGATGACCAGCCCTCATCTCTCCCATCTGTGGAGTTTCCTTTGTTTGGGACCACATAATCCAGGCTCTGGGGACCCGTCTGGAAAGGAGTGACAGGGTTTCATATACACTGATTTATTTCTGATAAAACAAACTCTAAGTGAAACATTTTGCTAGATGGCATATTGCAGTTGAGTCACCTTGCTTTTCCTGGTGCTGTAATTCCCAGCACAGTCTGTACAGTCATGAACACTGAACTCCCATCAAGGGTGGGTGGTTAGGCCCTGCCCTGAGGGTCAGCTGGAGATGCTCACACACACCTCCTTTCAATCAGGGCCTTTCTTTTGTGCCTTTGCAGTCAGATGCCCTGAAAGAGGGGCAGCAGCGAACCAAATCCCTCACTGCCCTCCACAGACTGACCTCCTCTGGGAAAGATCCTTTTCTTTTCAGGGCTAATGAACAAACACTGTTTTGAGAAATGGAAGCTGGCTGTGGAGAGGGGGAGTGAGAAGAATAAAAGGATATTCACACATGATGTTACTTATATGTGGGCTTTAACATGACACAATTGAGCTTGTCTACAGAACAGAAACAGACTCACAATCACAGACTGGTGGTTGCCAAAGAGCAGGGGTGTGGGAGAGGGATGGATTGGGGGTTTAGGATTAGCAGATACAAACCATTGTCATAGAATGGATAAGCATCAAGGTCCTACTGTATAGCACAGGGAACTATATTCAATATCCTGTGAGAAACCATAATGGAAAAGAATGTAAGAAATAATGTATATATGTGTATAACGAATCAAAACTTCTCTGTACTGCAGAAAATAACACAACATTGTAAATCAACTGTATTTCAATTTCAAAAAAGAGAAAAAGTAAGAAGAAAACAAAGAAAAGAAGTGTATTCAGTTTGGTTTGGGCGGCTGAATTTATACCACTCCAGCCCGCCTTTGATAACTGGGCTCCTGTACCAGATTTGCCAGTGATGGGGGCTTAAGATGTAACTTCTCAGTGTCTGGTTCCCTACCTCCAAATGAAGACCACGAGGACTGGAGAGAAACCGTCCCTGCTCGAGGAGTTGCTGTTCCCACGGCTACTATGCGTCCTGCATGAGCTGCTCTCCTCCGGCCTCGGCTCAGTCCCTGCCTTGTCTGGAAGGAGCCCTGAGCACCCCGAGAAGGCTGAGGCCAGGCCAGGCCCTCTTTGCCCCCTCCCCTTGGCCTGATTTGTTTTCTCCAGGTTCCTTATCACTATCTGTTAACAACAGTCATATTTCTTGCTGGTGACTGTTCACAGCTGTGTCCTCACTGCCAGATTAGTGCCTGGCACTTACGTTGAGCTTCCCTATGTATTTCGTGAATGAATGAACAAGTGAACAGCAAAACACTTAGGTTTCATTCTAGCTGAGATCTAAGGAAAGCTATCTTAATACAGTGAGTGAGCTAGACCTTATTTAAAGATTTCTTTCTTCCTTTTTTCCAGTGGATTTATTGAGAAATAATTCACCTACCACACAATTTACTCATTTAAAACATGCAATTCAATGTTTTTTAGCATATTGGCTGAGTTGTATAACCATCATCACAGTCAATTTTAGTCATTTTCATCACCTAAAATGATCATTTTGGTGGGGATTATGATAAATTGGGAGTTTGGGATTAACANATTTGCTTCCATTTTTGCTTTTCTCAAATCAAATATGATTTTAAACATTGGGAGATTATTCACAGATACGCAGCACACATATTTACAATAGGAGTTTTTTCCAAGTTTACTAAATCAGAGAAAACAGGAGATAAAGGTAAATAAATTTAACCACAGAACCTCACTAGACAGGAAAGCAATGGATTGTAGGTCTGATTTACTTACCCCTTTGCTGCAGATATTTGATGCTCTTTAATTGCTTCCCAGCCCATTCTGGCAGGTGCTGTCAGGGCTTTGACATAGTCCCCAACCCTTTGCTAATTTTCCCCGTGTAGCCCACTGTTGTTCTTTTCCTCCCAAGAACTGACAGTTAACACCCTTGGATGAGGGTGTTTCACAGGCTGACCTCTGTTTGCTGGAACCAGCACAAGGAAATGCAGAAGAATCCCTCTATCCATCCAGACCAAGTGGACTCCTCTAACCAATGGCTGCTCTGTACTGAAGTTCTAAAATTCCTGTTCTCCTGGCTATGACAAAGATAAAACAGAAGTGATACTTGTACTGTTCATAGAGTTCTGTGAGATTGAACCAAAGTTTCCTTTATGGAACTTTGCTCTTTTGCTTGCCTTTATTCTTCTTCTGGTCCCACTTCCTAAATCCTCTAGCAGTCTGTATCTGTTTCCTGGGGTTGCTATAAAAAATAAGAGATGNTGATACTTGTACTGTTCATAGAGTTCTGTGAGATTGAACCAAAGTTTCCTTTATGGAACTTTGCTCTTTTGCTTGCCTTTATTCTTCTTCTGGTCCCACTTCCTAAATCCTCTAGCAGTCTGTATCTGTTTCCTGGGGTTGCTATAAAAAATAAGAGATGGGGAATCTACCTGATAAAAAATTCCAAATAATGATAGTGAAAAGGATCCAAAATCTTGAAATCAAAATGGAATCACAGATAAATAGCCTGGAGACAAGGATTGAGAAGATTCAAGAAAGGTTTAACAAGGACCTAGAAGAAATAAAAAAGAGTCACTATATAATGAATAATGCAATAAATGAGATCAAAAACACTCTGGAGGCAACAAATAGTAGAATAACAGAGGCAGAAGATAGGATTAGTGAAGTAGAAGATAGAGTGGTAGAAATAAATGAATCAGAGAGTAAAAAAGAAAAACGAATTAAAAGAAATGAGGACAAACTCAGAGATCTCCAGGACAGTGCTAAATGACCCAACATTCCAATCATAGGAGTCCCAGAAGAAGATGATAAAAAGAAAAACCATGAGAAAATACTTGAGGAGATAATACTTGAGGAGATAACAGTTGAAAAATTCCCTAAAATGGGGAAGGAAATAATCACCCAAGTCCAAGAAATCCAGAGAGTCCCAAACANTGGCAAAGTAATGTCTCTGCTTTTCAATATGTTATCTAGGTTGCTATCTAGGTAAAAAATGAACCCTTTTAATCCTTTAGTTTTGGGACATTTTCCTGAATTATTTCTTTGATGATTTTCTCCTTAAGTTTTCTTTGTTCTCTTTTTCTAAGATTATTATTAGTTGAGTGCTGGACATTGGAAAGTTTTTCTAAATTTATTATTTTTTCTCTCTCTGTAAGGAAAAAAGTGTACTGAGTATTCTATATAGTGCACTTTCTGGGTTATTTGATTCTAGAAAAGGTCTCTCTCATTTTATCTGAGCCATTTTGTAACTTCTTAAATTGTAGAAAACCCATAATAATGCAAGTGATCCTTTCTATAGAGATACAAATAAATTTTGTCTGGTGTGTATGCAGAATCCTCCTGTTCCTCAATAAACCAGTTTTACATCTATTAACACATTTTCAGTATTCCTGACTATATATTTATGTGTCTGCTCTTTGGTTTCTCCATTAAACCATTTGTAACATTTTAGTTTTCTCACTAATTGATGAATTAAATAAAATCTTTGATATGTGGTTATTTTAACATCCTACCTTTTTACATCTTTCATTCTCTATCCTTTTACTGGAATTTGGTATACATCCTTGATTTTGTATTTCAGACCTTCGGTGGAGTTTCTCATATTTGTTTTCATATTTTTAATTTCCAAGAGCTTTTTTTTAATCTGAAAGATAACTTAAAAAACCCCCTCTGATTTCATGCATACATGGGTAATATCTGAGGATATTAATGATAGTTTGTTTTGATGTTATCTTTCCTTGTAGCTCAGATGGTAAAGTGTCTGCCTACAATGTGGGAGACCCAGGTTTGATCCCTCGATCAGGAAGATTCCCTGGAGAAGGAAATGGCAACCCACTCCAGTACTCTTGCCTGGAAAATCCCATGGACTGAGGAGACTGGTAAGCTACAGTCCATGGGGTCACAAAGAGTTGGACATGACTGAGCGACTTCACTTCCCTTGTATAGCCTTCTAATTTGCTTTTCTCTGTTTTGGTGTCTGGTGTTCATGTTGGAAGCTTTCCTTTAACATCCAATAATCATTGTTCACACAAAATCCATACTGAGGCTGTTAAGACTGATAGGCAGTTTGGACACAGTGGGTCGTTTTCAACATATGCTAAACTGGCTGGGCTGTTCCACTGGGATACCCGCTAGGTCAGCATCTTTGGGAATTTTCCCCAGAGATCTCTTCAGTCTCTGGCTTTGAGTATTTGCATGTAGCTGATAGTGATCAGTGAGCCTCAGAATTCCATGTGCAAATGTGCACTTGAACCACTTCTTTTAAAAATTGTTTCTCCAGCTTGGACTGTGCCTGGCATCTCTGGTCCAGACACTGTTTTATCCTCTCCAAAGAACAAGCTTCTGGTTTTCTGCTGGGTGAAGGGGAAGCAGTCCAAGGCTGTGTGGAATTTGGCTTTTATATGGGCTTTCTGGGCTTCCCTTGTGGCTCATCTGGTAAAGAATCTGTCTGCAATGTGGGACACCTGAGTTCTATTCCTGGGTTGGGAAGATACCCTGGAGAAGGGAAAGGCTACTCACTCCTGTATTCTGGCCTGCAGAATTCCATGGACTGTATAGTCCATGGGGTCACAAAGAGTTGGACACGACTGAGCAACTTCCATGGACAATCAGTCCATCTTCAAGGAAATAAGTCTTGAATATTCATTGGAAGAACTGATGTTGAAGTTGAAACTCCAATATTTTGGCCACCTGATGCGAAGAACTGAACCATTTGAAAAGACCCTGATGCGGAGAAAGATTGAAGGTGGGAGAAAAAGGGGATGACAGAGGATGACATGGTTGGATGACATCACCGACTCAATGGGCATAAGTTTGAATAAACTCTGGGAGTCGCTGATGGACAGGGAGGCCTGGCTTGCTGCAGTCCACGGGGTCACAAAGAGTCAGACACGACTGAGTGACTGAACTGAACTGAACTGAATGACTTCCAATATGGGCTTTCTATTAATCCTATTTTCAGTCCAGAGGTATTGGATATCTCTAATTCCTAAATTGTGTAAGCCTTGTGTGTGTGAAATTTGGATGCTTCTTAGCTCTCCCTACTGCCAGTGAAGGATTCTGTGTTCTTAAAGCTTCTAAATCAGTTCTCCCTCATTCATCTGCTTCCCTGTTCCCAAAATTTTGATACAGAGACTTCATCCTTTGTTCTTTTTCTCATGATTTGATGTATTAAAAAAATTTTTTTTTTCCAGTGGGTTTTAGAGGGACCAAAAATGAAAGTAGGTGTTTACTTTTCTATCTTTACTTAGAATTTCAATGCATTTTTATTTTTATTTTCATTTATTCCATTTACCTGGATGTCAAAAGGTGGTTTTATGTTAAAAGCCACAGTCAGTGGCAGTAGCCAGTGATAAGGTAGACTTCTCCAATCTCCCCTCATGAGCTGTATGATACCAGTCAAATTACTCCCTATTCCTCACTTCAGTATTGCCATTTGTGAAGCAGTCTTTGAAAGCTAATAATACCTACTCTTGGATTAAAGATGATGTGTATAACTTGCCTGATCTTCCAGTTATGCTGTTTTTGACATATCCTTTCCTAATATTCGTGAGAACATCAGACTTAAGACCAGCACTTCCCACAGACTTTTATTAATATATTTCGTCTAGAACAGACAACATATATTTGGTGACTGGTATAGGAAAAGGAGTACATCAAGGCTGTACTCCTGTATTGCGACCCTGCTTATTTAACTTCTATGCAGAGTACATCATGAGAAACGCTGGGCTGGAAGAAGCACAAGCTGGAATCAAGACTGTTGGGAGAAATATCAATAACCTCAGATNTGCCTGGAGAATCCCAGGGACGGGGGAGCCTGGTGGGCTGCCGTCTATGGGGTCGCACAGAGTCGGACACGACTGAAGAGACTTAGCAGCAGCTTAGCAGCAGCACACTAAAGCTCTTGAGTGATTGAGCCTGGTCCCTGATCCCAAAGCTAAATCTTCTTCAGAGATCACAAATCCAACATCGTTCACCATAGGCTATTAACGTCAAGCTCATAATTCCAGCTCACAATTTCAGTTGAAATGTATGTTTCTTTACAATATTAAATTACCTGGTGGCTCAGTGTAAAGAATCAGTCTGCCCAAGAAAGAGACATGGGTTGGATCTCTGATCTGGGAAGATCCCACATGCCTTGGAGCAACTAAGTCCATGCACCACAACTGCTAAACCTGTGCGTTAAGCCCAGGAACTGCAACTCTTGAAGCCTACATGTCCCAGAGCTCATGCTCTGCAACAAGAGAAGCTGCTGCAGTGAGAAGCCTGCACACCACAACTAGAGTAAAGCCTGTGCAGCAATGAAGACCCAGCATAGCCAAAAATAAATAAATTAGAAAAAAAAAATTTTTTTGAAAATGAACATCAGCTTGAGACCAAGAAAAAACTCTTTACCAAAATGCCATAAATACATTCTGAGCATCATTTAAGAGCATGAGATCTAGACTGCTAGACCCCAAACTCCAATCAATTTAACAAAGACATTCCAGAGTACTTTGTCTCAATACGATATACAGGGTTGATTTCTCCCAGTCCCAAGGGTAGGGGAAAGGTGGTGATGGGCACACAGGAGCTCGGACTTCGCAGACGGGGTGAGAAGCCCACCGAGCCCCCCTCCACTGACATCCCATCCTCTCCTCACTCCTGTGACATCCTCATCTCTCCACCTACCTTCCAGCTACTCATTCATCAGCTCTGTCTTCACTGTTGGCTCTTCCTCCTGGTGGAGTTTTTCAAGGCTCACCTGTAGATCCTATCCACTTCTCAGTAATGCCAAAAAAAAAATTAACAGTACTTAATATGAGCCAGACCCTCCTCTACACAATTTGCTCAAGCTCTTGCATTAAAACTACAAATGTACCACCTCCTGCACTTGCCTCTATTCCACACATGTATCCAAACCTGGGCTCATCCTAGACAGAGCCAAGTCAGCTACCACAACCTCAGCTCACCACCGTTACCCCACACCTGTGGTTATCAACCAGGGGCAATTTTGCCCCCCACCCAGGGGACAGGTGAGACCAACTGGAGACATCCTGGCGGTCACAACTGGCAGAGAGTGCTACTGCATGCAGTGTGTAGAAGGCAAGAAGTCACGGATGCTCCTAAACATCCCACAGTGCACAGGCCAGCTGCACAGCAAAGAATTACCCAGCACAGGATTGTCAATGGTTCTGAGAATGAGAAACTGCTCTGTACCACTTTGTGGCTTGCTTCACTGGTGGCTCAGATGGTAAAGAATTTGCCTGCAATGCAGGAGACGTGGGTTCAATCCCTGGGTCAGGAAGACCCCCTGGAGAAGGGAATGGCAACCCACTCAAGTATTCTTGCCTGGAGAATCCCATGGACAGAGAAGCCTGGCGTGCTACCAGTCCATGGGGTGGCAAAGAGTCAGACAGGACTGAGTGACTAACACTTTGTATCACTTTGTAACCTTTTGGTAGGAGAACTGATCCATGTGCACAGGTGAGTTCAATCTGCAGACTGAGTATACCAGGATTGATATTCTTAGCCCTGACCTCTTCTTTGACTTTTATAACTTTCCTGCCTTGGGGTATACTACTTGACATCCCCATTCAGTTCAGTTCAGTTCAGTCACTCATTCATGACCAACTCTTTGAGACCCCATGGACTGCAGCATACCAGGCCACCCTGTCCATCACCAGCTCCCTGACTTTACTCAAACTCATGTCCGTTGAGTCAGTGATGCCATCCAACCATCTCATCCTCTGTCACCCCTTCTCCTGCCTTCAATCTTGTGAAGCATCAGGGTCTTTTCCAATGAATCAGTTCTTCGCATCAGGTGGCCAAAGTATTGGAGCCTCAGTTTCAGCAACAGTCCTTCCAATGAATATTCAGGACTGATTTCCTTTAGGATGGACTAGTTTGATCTCCTTGCAGTCCAAGGGACTCTCAAGAGTCTTCTCCAACACCACAGTTCAAAAGCATCAATTCTTCAGTGCTCAGCTTTCTTTATGGTCCGACTCTCACATCCATACATGACCACTGGAAAAACCATAGCTTTGACTATAGAGACCTTTGTTGGTAAAGTAATGTCTCTGCTTTTTAATATGCTGTCTAGGTTTGTCAGATACTAAAAACTCAGTGTACCCAAAATTGAACATATGGCCCTTGCCCTTCCATATACCCTCCTCCATGGTCCTCTATCTCAGTAAACAACAACACTGTCCAATCAAATGGACAACCCAGAAACCCAGTAAATCCCACTGGCAATTTCTTCTTCTTCTCCCTCCACAATTCTCTCCCACACACACACTGTAGATTCTACCTGCTAAGCATCTCTGAGCCCACACGTGTCTCTCCATCTCTCTCAGCACCAGCCCCCTGGTCTCAGGTTCCCTCCCGTGATTTCTGACTTGGGCGATGGCAGCCATCCCCTGAACTCTGAATCTCCACTCCACACCACCCATGATGAGTCCGCAGACACATCACTTTAAAACTGCTATCCTGATTTCTTTTTTTCCTAAATTTTAAGGTTATTAAATAGATATTTTCCCCAGTTCTAACAGCATCCTTCTCTGAGCAGATTTCCTAGTGTGATCACGGTTTATCTGTTAGTGTCTCGACAGAAAACAGATGGCACATTCAACACAGGGTGGTTCAGATCGAGACGGTGGCATAGGAGACCCCAGCCTCCATCTCCCCACAAGGCACAGTCAGACTGCTGTTTATGAATGAAAATCGTTCCAGGAAAGCTACGGAGTCCACCAAAGAAGCTTCAGCAGAACAACAGAGCAAAAAACCTAGGATTCATAGGAATAAATGTGTGTCTATTTTTTCTTGATCTTCACACTTTTAAGAGCACATTATGTTTTTGATCAGTGCTTGCCTGCATCAGTGGTACTTGAGGTACTTTCAACTCTTAATTTTTTTCTGGCAGTTGGAAGAAACCCCTCCCCTCAAAAGAAAGAGAGCAGGTACTTAATAAATTAAAAATAAAAGGCTTTGAATATGTATCAAGCACTTACTAAGCACCAGGTCCTATGCTGAATGACTGGTGACACAGGTGAAAAAGACTGGCACGGCCCAAAGATTTTACAGTCAAGGCTTTATCTGATCATGAACCAAACATCTTCCCAATTAAACTGTTTCAACAGAGAAGACTGTTCCGCTTGTTTCTGCAGTCCTGTCATAACCATCTCCTGAAAACAGTGGCTTATGACCTTTTCCCCTTTACCTTAATTCTTGCATGAATTCTTGCCCAGTCTGACATTTGAAATGAACATTCTTTATAATTTTCATCTTTTTTGTTTATTCCCTCCAGGACTGAATGTCTAGCCAGTCATCATGCAGGATATAAAAAATCAATTGCTCCAAATGTTATCAAAGAAGGTCATGCTCTATCGATTCCCCAGACCACATTAAAGCCCTAAATCGAAATACTGACAAACTCTTACCCATTTTCAATGAGTTTTATCAGGCAAAAGAGCTATTTTGTAAGTTTTCTGCTATAATACAATCCTGCAGCCTTGCAAGAGCCTCTGGTTTCAGACCACCAAAACGATTTGATTTGAATAAATTTAATATCGGGTGCTCTGGAGAGTAATTGATTGATTGATGGCTTAATGAGTCTCCAAATACAGTATGTTTTAAGGCAAATTATCTGCAGGGAGAGCGTGCTGTGGTAGAGCACAGAAGAAAGTTGTGTGAAGGATTCTTACTACCTGTTCTTGTTGCCAGAAATAATGTGCTTGCTGCATACTTGAATATCACCTAGGAGACCCTCGAACCTTTGGCCCTTGGTTGAAGAATGCCTTCAGGATTCAGAGTTCCACTCAGATAGCTTAAATTTACGGATGCTCTTTGCCCTTGTCAACTGAAAATATATATATATAGCACAACCTAAAAGTTGAGAATTGTGTTTTATTGGGGAGACAAAACTAAGGACTTGAGCCCTAGACAGAGCCTCTCAGATAACTCTGAGGGACTGCTCTAAAAAGGTAAGGGGGGAGCCAGGCTATATAGGAGATTTTGCAACAAAAACCTGATAGTCAGAATTCAAAAGATTACTGTTAACTACAGAAAGTCAGATGTCTCAGGTTAATGAATTCTCTGTGTTTGGGAAGACGCAAACGCCTGGGCTCACTGATTTCAGTGCACCTCCGGGGGCCAGTATCCTGTGTTTTCCCACCCTCAGTGTCCTCAGGGTGCACTATCAGCGGTGGCTGCGATGGTTGATGACTTGATGGCAGGCATCCTGTTTCTACCTCGAGTTCCCTCAGGGCTCACTGTCAGCGTGACTGTATGTGATTGGTTGATGGCTGCAACATCCCTCGTTTACTGATACAGCAGGCAACATTTTTTTCACACCCTCAACAAACTCAAAATGGCTAGAGAGAATGAAATTCATGGAACAGCATGATGGAAGAAGAATGAAAATAAATGGAAAGTCAGGAGACCTGGTTTCAATGCCTTAACATTTCTGTTCATTGAGTAAACACAGACGTCATTTTCTCCTTAGCACTGTGGCCTGTGAAATGAGGTACTGGACCAGATTAAAAATCACAACGTAGCAGCAAACTGGCAGGATTTGGTCTGCAGATGTGTTTTCTTTGGGTTGCACAGTATAAAATAAACAAAAGCAAACAAATGCAGAAAACAACATGGTCAAGAATTTTAAAGTCAACAGATGTCCAAGCAAATTCCCAGTTTCCAGCTTCTCCTATCAGAAGGTTCAGTCACATACATCTGCATTCCTAGTAGACACAGCTGCTACAGCTATGCAGCTTCTACCCAGTTAAGACGGGGCCCGAGCAACCAGCCTGTCACCACTGCCACACTCCCCATACTGGTCCTTGAGATTTAGGTAGAAGTTATTTGTTATTTATACTCACATGACTCCGTCATTCTCTTATAGTGGAGAACCATTTCGTTTTCTAACTAGTGATAGGAAAAAAAAAAATGTACAAGGGCAGGTAGACTATGAAAGCCACTTGATTCAATAAAAGTGGCAAAAAGAATGTGTTCTGCGAACTCAAGGCTATTTCTAAGTGTGTCGTATGCAAACAGGGTGTGAGCTTACTGAAATAATGCAACAGGCTTATTTCATTCATTGAATAATGTAGACAGAGTTTTCATGTCTCAGATGAAAAGACCTCAAGGTCTCTTCCCAGTTTTAGAAACTTGAAAACATGTGTTCTGCTGTTAGAAAAGCCATTTATTCATCTTTCTCTCTCTCTCTATTTAAGAGTAACTCACATACAAGCCTGGAAAATCCATGGATGGAGGAGCCTGGTAGGCTACAGTCCATGGGGTCGCTAAGAGTCGGACACAACTGAGTGACNTTGATTGCTGAGGAAGGCTTTCTTATCTCTCCTTGCTATTCTTTGGAACTCTGCATTCAGATGGGTATGTTTTTCCCTTTCTCCTTTGCCTTTAGCTTTTTCTCAGCTATTTGTAAGACCTCCTCAGACAACTGTTTTGCCTTGTTGCAATTCTTTTTCTTGGGGATGGTCTTGATCGTTGTCTCCTGTACAATGTCACCAACCTCCGTCCATAGTTCATCAGGCACTCTGTCTATCAGAACTAACCTCTTCAATCTACTTCTCATTTCCACTGTGTAACCATAAGGGATTTGATTTAGGTCACACTTGAATGGTCTAGTGGTTTTCCCTACTGTCTTCAATTTAAGTCCGAGTTTTGCAATAAAGAGTTCATCATGATTGGAGCCACAGTCAGCTTCCAGTATTGTGTTTGCTGACTGTATAGAGCTTTTCCATCTTTGGCCTCAAATAATGTTATCAACCCGATTTTTGCATCGACCATCTGGTGATGTCCATGTGTAGAGTCATCTCTTGTGTTGTTGGAGGAAGGTGTTTGCTGTGAGCAGTGCATTCTCTTGACAAAACTCTGTTAGCCTTTTATCTGCTTTGTTTTGTACTCCAAGGCCAAACTTGCCTCTTACTCCAGATATCTCTTGAGTACGTACTTTTGCATTTCAGTCCCCTGTGATAAAAATGGATATCTTTTTTTGGTGTTGTTTCTAGGAGCTCTTGTAGGTCTTCTTAGAACTGTTCAACTTCAGCTTCTTCAGCATTACTGGTTGGGACATAGATTTGGATTACTGTGTTGTTGAATGGTTTGCCTCGGGAATGAACAGAAATCATTTTGTCGTTTTTGACACTGCACCCAAGCACTGCATTTTGGACTCTTGTTGACTATGACGGCTACTCCATTTCTTCTAAGGGATTCTTGCCCACAGTAGTAGATATAATGGNTTCATTTTCTTGGGCTCCAACATCACTGCAGATGGTGATTACAGCCATGAAATTAAAAAACGCTTACTCTTTGGAAGGAAAGTTGTGACCAACCTAGACAGCGTATTGAAAAGTAGAGATATTACTTTGCCAACAAAGGTCCGTCTAGTCAAGGCTATAGTTTTTCCAGTAGCCATGTATGGATGTGAGAGTTGGACTGTGAAGAAAGCTGACTGCTGAAGAATTGATGCTTTTGAACTGTGGTGTTGGAGAAGATTCTTGCAGGTCCCTTGGACTACAAGGAGATTCAAGCAGTCCATCCTAAAGGAGATCAGTCCTGGGTGTCCACTGGAAGGACTGATGCTGAGGCTGAAACTCCAATACTTTGGCCACCTCATGCGAAGAGATGACTCATCGGAAAATACTCTGATGCTGGGAGGGATTGGGGGCAGGAGGAGAAGGGGATCACAGTGGATGTTATGGCTGGATGACATCACCAACTCAACTCTGGGAGATGGTGATGGACAGGGAGGCCTGGCTTGCTGTGATTCATGGGGTCGCAAAGAGTTGGACATGACTGAGTGGCTGAACTGAACTGAACTGAATAGAAACTCAGAAGACTCCTTTACCTAAGCAGATGTGTTTATAGTCTGGTGGGCATCTGTCAGCTAGCTACAGTGTTTCAATGTCAGAGGATGTTGGACTTTGTCTCCCACTTTTCTGGTACTTCCTGGGATGCATTTTTAAAAATTTTTTTTTTGGTGTGCACAAGCTCCCAATCCTGAATCCCCCTCCCACCTCCCACTGGGGTGCATTTTTTTCTGACCATTTGGACTCTGAAATCTGCAGGCATCCCTGGCTGCCATGTTGTTTTGCCTCTCATTTCTAAATTGAGTGTCTTGTGGAGCAAAACCCATCCTTATTCTATCAAGAGGAGGCAAAATCATTCACATTTGCCTGAAGTTTTCATGGGTTTCTTGTTTCTTTTCTGATTTTTTTCTCTTTGGCCAGATACCTCTGTCTTCCAGTGGAAGTTCCATCCAAGCATAAAACTTTTGTCTGCAGGGGTAGCACAACTCAGAAATAAATGCAGTTACCTGAAGCTGGGGTAAATCTTCCAAAGAGAGCAGATTCTCATGCTGGAGGGTTGAGAGAAATCAGATCTCTGGGAATCACAAAAGTCCAGGAAGTTTCCATCCTGCCCTCAAATGAAGTTTTCTAACTCCAGTAAACCCATGTTCTATCTGTTTCCAAGACTCTTCAGAGTTTCATTCAGACATTGATATGCCCTTTATTTTCTGGAACTGCCTTTACAGCCTCTCGCCCTCACCCCATTCCCCATGCACACACACATACCACACTCACACACCCATACAAGTAGTTTGTCTCTCTCTTGCTGTATTCTCTTTGGGTGGATGCATGGGAAGATTTCTATCAGGTGTGAGTTCTGGGAAAAGCTAAGCTTCCCCTGAATATTTGGCTGATTTGAAAGCTTATAGGTATTTATGGATTAGGTACTCTTGGTTTCCTTCTTTCATTGGCTTCCTGGAAGCTCAGAAAACATGTTTGACTTTATCCAAGCAAGTACGTGGAACCCAACAGTATGCACTTTGTACAGTATCATCATCCTCAACTTCATCTCATTTTTCCCACCTTTATTTTTCTCAACCCTGATTTTTTCACAGATTGATTTTTAAAACTTATTTTCTAGACACTTTTTTGATTATGCTGCAGCACATCTTTATAGAATGGGGTGAGATATAAACAGACAAGTAAAGAGACAAGCAGCATAAAACTTTTTGCCTACAGGGGCAACACAGCCCCAAAATAACTGCAGTTACATGAGGCTGGGGTAAATCTGCCAAAGAGAGCAAATTTTCATGCTGGAGGGTTGAGAGTAATCAGGTCTTTGGGACATCACAAAAGTCCGTGATGGAGGACAGTAAGAACATTTATAGCTTCCTGCAGCCCTGGGTGTACCTTCCAGACACTATGTCTTAATTGGAGGGATTTGTAAGTGATTCTGAGGGACTTACAGCAGTTATCTTTCAGGATTCCCCATGGGTGATGAACTTTGGAGAGAGACAGACCAGTTTCAAGTCGGAGCTCTGTGGTTTAGTACAATGTTCTTAAACTAGTAGAGACCTGGAAGCTACGTTAATTACTCACCTAACATCCAAGTGCTCCTGCACACATCCTAGTCTACCTCCTTGCATTTTAGTGGAAGTTATGTCTTCTGTGTGGAAGTATAGAACAGACGTGAGTTCACTGTGCTTCACTTTTGCTGCTGAATTATGAGGAAGGCTGAGTTCTAGATGGTGTATCTGTAAGATGGCAAAATCTCTATTAATCTGGATCATTGAGTAGGTATAGCAAAGTCCCTGCTGATGNTTTCTTCTGTGTGGAAGTATAGAAGAACAGACGTGAGTTCACTGTGCTTCACTTTTGCTGCTGAATTATGAGGAAGGCTGAGTTCTAGATGGTGTATCTGTAAGATGGCAAAATCTCTATTAATCTGGATCATTGAGTAGGTATAGCAAAGTCCCTGCTGATGCCTGTTAGACATTAGTATGAGGAGCAACATGGATTTTGTGAAGCCACTGAGATTTTGGGTTGAGCCTCACCCAAACTCACTAATACAATCCTGTCTATCCATAGCAGTAAAATGGAAATAGTAATTAACTCCCTGACAAGTTTCTGTTTTGAAGTTTGACAATAATACAAGTGTAGTTTCTGGCATAGCATCTGGCCCAGAACAAAATCGCTGGTTTTATAATAATGATCTTGTTTATTGAGTTCTTCAGCAGAGACAGAAAGTAAGATCTGATGGGCTGCGACTTGAGGCAGGGCAGTGTAATAAAATGGAAAGAGCAGGGTTCTAGGGCTCAGACAGCCCCAGAGGCATACCCCAACTGGTGAAATACTCTGTTTCTACCACTATAAAATGTGAATAATTTTACCTAACTTGAAGTCTTATCATGAAGATTAAAAAAGCATGTGCAGGTCCAAGCAGGTGGCTTGGGGCATAGATAATTCCTTTCTTTTGCTTCTCTGCATGTCTCCCTAATAGGCTGCCACAGAGCCAGCCTCAGGCTCCCTGCCATGGGTGTGGCTTCCTAGGGGCAATGATGCTGGCTTTCTGCAATGGACTAAGATAGTAGCTTGGCCTTCTCAAGGTCACGGTGCATTTCTCATTGCATCTTTCAGTGGGAATGAAGCAGTGAGGCTAGGTTTTGCCGATCTCCTGAAGACTGACGGGAATTTTCTGATAAAAGTCCCTAGGAACTTGGGAAGTACAGTGGGAGGTCAAAGAGATGCTAGTTTGGCCATCTTATGGGAGGTGATGGATGAGGATGGGGAGGCAGCAACAAGCTTTAGTGGGGGCGCACTGGAACTCATATGAGTCTTTCTGCTCCCCATACCTTCCCCTTCCTGTTAAGAGGTGACCAGCTCACAGATGACCAGAGAATCCAGGCTGC
The DNA here is from genome assembly GCA_006410875.1 of Neotragus pygmaeus. Classification (NCBI taxonomy): domain Eukaryota; kingdom Metazoa; phylum Chordata; class Mammalia; order Artiodactyla; family Bovidae; genus Neotragus; species Neotragus pygmaeus. Next base: position 939,953 of record SJYV01005992.1, on the reverse strand, counting down.
AAAATAGACTCTGGGGTCTGTAAGAAGGAACTGAGACTGCAATGGGAAAGATGAGTTCAATCAAAAAGTATCAAATGGCAAAATATTTCTAGGCCAGTCTACTTTTTTTAAAAAGCAATATTCTTTTTAATTTTGTTATTTTTCATGTTTCATAACATCTTTCCAAATGTTCCTCTTTCCCACTTCTGCCTTCTCTTTTTTTTAAAAAAACTGTTTTTAAAAATTGAAGTTATAGTTGATTTACAATGTTGTGTTAGTTTCAGGTGAACAGCAAAATGATTCAGTTATACACAGACACATATTCTTTGCCAGATTAGTTTCCATTGTAGATTATCTCAAGACATTGAATATACTTCTGCATGTCACATAGTAGGTCCTTGTTAATTATTTCATATACAGTAGTGTGTATATGTTAACCCTGCACTCCTAATTTATCACCCCCTTTCTTTCCCCTTTGGTAACCATAAGTTTGTTTTCTGTGTCTGTAAATCTATCGCTGTTTTGTAAATAAGTTCATTTGTATCGTTTTTTAAGATTTCACATATAGGTGATACTGTAAGATGTTTTTCTTTTTCTAGGCCAGTCTTCTTATGGCCTCTTGCAGTTTTCTTACTCAGATGGTCTTTTCTTTTTATGTAGGCTTCATCCTGCCCTATAATAGCCTCTCCTGCCTCAGGACTCCACCAGCTCTATGCAGCCACACAGTTCATTCAGCGATTAATCATATCCTGCCTGGTGGCTGTCTTCTGCTGCTCTCCTGGAGTCTTTTTCTCTTGAATTTCCATTTAAATTTTCTGGTGTTTGGGTTTCACATTACAGTTCAGGTTGCAAGTGCCCGTGCAGCAGGCAGGGTGACCTGGCTTTCCAAGGGTCCTGCCGTGCCTTGAACAGTGCCTGGCCTTGGGGAGGACTCAGGGAACATGGTTTTCTTACTGAACTGTATCTTGTTAAGCCTTGGTGCCCCTGGTTTCCATGTTTCTGCTTCTCTCAATTTATATATTTCCATCAAAGAAGATGGCTGTCATTTTGGACACTTATGTCCTGAGAACTTTACTCTTCCTTACAGAAAGGATCACTGTTAAAGCATCTACTTAAAACAATTTTATTTTGACTGAAGAATAATTGATTTACAATGCTATGTTAATCTCTGCTGTACAACAGTGTCATTTAGTTATACATACATATATTCTTTTTTAATATAAATTTATTTATTTTAATTGGAGGCTAATTACTTCACAATATTGTATTGGTTTTGCCATACATCAACATGAATCTGCCACAGATATACACGTGTTCCCCATCCTGAACGCCCCTCCCTCCTCCCTCCCCGTACCATCCCTCTGGGTCATCTCAGTGCACCAGCCCCAAGCATCCAGGATCATGCATCGAACCTGTTCTTTTAATTGGTTTATCACAGGATATTGAATATAATTCCCTGTGCTATACATTAGGACCTTGTTGCTTACTCATCTTGTATCTGAGCGACTGAACTGAACTGAACTGACTGATATTACTTTGCATCTGCTAGTACCAAACTACTAATCCATCCATCCCCTATCCTTTACTCCCTTGGCAACCAGAAGTCTGTTCTCTATGTCTGTGAGTTGTTTCTGTTTCATATTTGTGTTGTATTTTAGATTCCACATATAAGTGATATCATATGGTATTTTTCTTGCTTTTTCAGACTTACTTTTCCATAGTATGATAACCTCTAGGTCCATCCATGTATTGTTGTTCAGTTGCTCAGTTGTTTCTGAATCTTTGCACCCCATGGACTGCAGCATGCCAGGCCTCTCTGTCCATCACCAACTCTCAGAGCTTGCTCAGATTCATGTCCATTGAGTCGGTGATACCATCAAACCATCTCGTCCTCTGCCATCCCCTTCTTCTGCCTTCAAGCTTTCCCAGCATCAGGGTCTTTTCCAATGAGTCAGTTCTTCTCATCAGGTGGCCAAAGTATTGGAGCTTCAGCTTTAGCATCAGTCTTTCCAATGAATATTAGGAACCGATTTCCTTTAGGATTGACTGATTTGAGCTCTTTAAAGTTCAGGGGACTCTGAAGAGTCTTCTCCAACATCNACTCTTTGCAACTCTACTGACTGTACCCCGCCAGGCTGCTCTCTGTCCATGGGATTCTCCAGGCAAGAATACTGGAGTGGGTTGCCATGCCCTCCTCTAGGGGATCTTCCCATGTGTATGGTACCTACACACATACTTTTTTTAGTGGTTGCTTTAGAGATCACAATATGCATCTGAACTAATCACAATCTATTGCACATTGAGCCTAATTCTTGTAAAAATAGAAACTTTATTGTACTACAGCTCCATTCTATTCTCCATCCTTTATGCTACTATTATCATATATAAGTTATATTTATGTAATGCTTTCAAAATGTGGTGCTAGAGAAGATGTTTGAAAGTCCCATGGACAGTAAGGAGATCAAACCAGTCAATCCTGAAGGAAATCAACCCTGAATATTCATTGGAAGGACTGTTGCTGAAGCTGAAGCTCCAATACACTGGCCACCTGATGTGAAGAGCTGACTCACTGGAAAAGACCCTGATTCTGGGAAATATTGAAGGCAGAAAGAGAAGGGGATGACAGAGGGTGAGATGGTTGGATGGCATCACTGACTCAATAGACATGAGTTTGAGCAAATTCCAGGAGACAGTAAAGGACAGGGAAGCCAGGTGTGCTATATATGGTTCATGGGGTTGTAAAGAGTCAGACAAAACTGAGTGACTTTCACTTTCAGAGTAAAGGGAGGAGGAGGTGGTTTAGAAGCAGATGTTGGTAAGAATGCCTCAAACTCCACAGTTTTTCATGCATTAATACTTCTCAGTTTGTTGATGTCTTTGGTCAATTTCCAGAGTGCTGAAATGGCATTTTGTCAATGTGTTGAGCTTTTTAGTTGCTTCTAGGGGGAGAAAATTTGACTACCTTGTCGCTCAGATATAGACAGAAGTGATTCCTCTCAAGTATTTTTCATATATTTAAAAAATTATGNTTCTCAGTTTGTTGATGTCTTTGGTCAATTTCCAGAGGGCTGAAATGGCATTTTGTCAATGTGTTGAGCTTTTTAGTTGCTTCTAGGGGGAGAAAATTTGACTACCTTGTCGCTCAGATATAGACAGAAGTGATTCCTCTCAAGTATTTTTCATATATTTAAAAAATTATGATTATGTATTTATAAAAAGTTGTGATCATAGTGGACGTAGTTTTATACCCTTTTTCATTTAACAGACTATCACATGTATCTGTTCATGTTTTTTAAGTTTTTCCTAAGAATAATTTGAATAATCTTCTTCACATGCATACAATAATAATAGTAATACATAAAAAGGTCTGTGTGTCAACTATATCTCTAGTGCTTTATGTATTTTATCTCTTTTAATATGTGAAACAAGTACTGTCTCCATTTTACTAATACATAAATTTGAGAGAAATTTAGTCACTTGCCGTAAGTCAGTAAATGGCAGCTAGTCTGGAAGTTCCAAAATTCAATCTAGAAACTGCCTGACATGAAAGCCTATAACCTTTTGATTATGATATACTGTTTCCCTCAGATTCACACAAAATACCTTGAAACGACTGATAGGATAAAGTAGTTGATATTTTAGGAATAATAGTCATCGTTCTGATACATATTCAAACATTTCCCCTTATTTTTTAGGTACATGGTAATTTGGTTNATAATTTGTATTTTAATATCTGAAAATTGCAAGAACCATATTACAGCTCATTAATAAGTACATGGATTTAAATTTTTGCATACCGAACACAATAGACTTCTTGCATTATTCTAAAGATTTTGAGTCCAACTTTATTGAGGTAAAATTGAAATATAGGCTTACTTTAGAGATATTGCAGGTTGGTTCCAGACTACATCAATAAAGCGAATATTGCAGTAAAGCAAGACATGGATTTTTTGGTTTCCCAAGGCAAATAAAAGCTATGTTTACACTATACCGTAATCTATTAAGTGTACAATAGCAATGTCTCAAAAAACAATGTACAGATCTTAATTTAAAAATACTTCTTCACTTAAAAATATTTCTTCACTTCTTCACTAAAAAAAGGCCAAAATGATTAGATTCGTAACAACACAGATCACTATAACAAATAAAACAATAATGTTCGAAATACTGTGAGAATTAACAAAACGTGGCAGAGAGAAACAAAGTGAGCAAATGCAGCTGGAAAATATCACCCACAGACTTGCTCATCTCAGGGTTACTACAAACCTTCAATTTATAAAAAGAAAATACAACATCTGTGAAGAAAAATAAAGCAAAGTACAATAAAATAAGGTATGCCTATATAGGAGGCTTCCCCAGTGGCTCAGTGGGTAAAGAATCTGCCTGCCAACGCAAGAGACGCAGGAGACATGGTTCAATTCCTGGGTTTGGAAGATCCCCTGGAGGAGGACAAGGCAACCCATTCCAGTATTCTTGCCTGGAGAAGTCCATGGACTGAGAAGCCTGGTGGGCTACAGACTAAAGGCTCCCAAACTGTCAGATCGGCCTGAGTGACTACACAAGCACTCATGCCTGTATCAGTTCAGTTTAGTAGCTCAGTCGTGTCCGACTCTTAGAGACCCCATGAACCGCAGCACGCCAGGCCTCCCTGTCCATCACCAACTCCCGGAGTCCACCCAAACTCATGTCCATTGAGTCGGTGATACCATCTAACCATCTCATCCTCTGTTGTCCCCTTCTCCTCCTGCCCTCAATCTTTTGCACCATTAGGGTCTTTTCAGATGAATTAGCTCTTCGCATCAGGTGGACAAAGTACTGGAGTTTCAGCTTCAGCATCAGTCCTTCCAATGAACACCCAGGACTGATCTCCTTTAGGATGGACTGGCTGGATCTCCTTGCAGTCTAAGGGACTCTCAAGAGTCTTCTCTAACACCACAGTTCAAAAGCATCAATTCTTCGGCACTCAGCTTTCTTTACAGTCTAACTCTCACATCCATACATGACCACTGGAAAAACCATAGCTTTGACTAGATGGACCTTTGTTGGCAAAGTAATGTCTCTGCTTTTTAATATAAACTACATATTTAAAGTATATGATTTCATCAGTTAGAATAACCAATATTCTCATCATCTCTAAATTTTTTCTCATATTTCTTTTGTAATCCATTCTTCCCTCTATCCCTGTTCCCAAGCAATCATTGATTTGCTTTCTACTTTCTGATAACTGTATTTCATTGGCATCATTCAGTATGCACCCTCTTTTGTATGGTTTCTTTCATTTATCATAATACAGTTGAGATTCATCCATGTTGCATGTTTAATAGCTCATTTCTCTTTATTGTGAAATACTATTCCATTGTATGGTTATACCACATAATTTGTTTTTCTGAATTCCTGTTGATAGAAAATTGGGTTGTTTCCAGTTTGGGGTTTTTTGTTATCCTGAAGTTTTTAAGATTCAAGGGCAAAAGACTTCAAGGCTCTATATTTATCATCCCAGTGTATCAACTGTTTTCAAATATCAACTGCAAAGACGTGTGTGCTAAAGATATAAGTAAACACATATATAAGAATAAATTAGGATGATAACTTCTATACTAATTTTTCTTACCTTTTCATAGACTGTACTATCTAGGTAAGGGTAAACATGAAAAGCTCCCCGAATCTTCTTTACACCTGGATACAGCAATGGCACCATATTAACATAAGCCACACCATGAAATGAAAACTGACCTTCATCATCAGTCTAAAAGAATAAAAACAGATATAGCTGTTAGTGTTACAGAGTAATGTAGCATAAGGTCTGGAGCTCTGACTGAGCAGTGCAAAGACCTGACTTTAGAACTAGCTACGCTACTTGATTTGAGCCAGTTACATAGACATTTTAGGTCTCCGCTTATTTATTTATAAGTGGGTTTAATAATACCATGATCACTGAGATAATATATATTAACAGTGTTAATTAACAGTAAAGATAGTAGTTTGATCAGCAAATACTCTAATAACGTACATTCAACCAAAGAGTCAATTTCTCCATGTTGCTTCTTAGGAAAAAANTTAAATCCATACCATTTTTGTCCTTTATTGTGCTCATCTTTGCATGAAATGTTTCCTTGGTATGTCTAATTTCTGTTGAAGGGATCTTTAGTCTCTCCCATTCTATTGTTTTCCTCTATTTCTTTGCATTGTTCACTTAGGAAGACTTTCTTATCTCTCCCTGCCATTCTTTGGAACTCTGCATTCACATAGGTATATCTTTCCTTTTCTCCTTTGCCTTTCACTTTTCTTCTTTTCTCAGCTATTTGTAAGGCCTCCTCTTCAGAAAACCATTTTGTCTTTTTGCATTTCTTTTTCTTGGGGGTAGTTTAGGATCTCTGCCTCCTATACAATGTTATAAACCTTCGTTCATAGTTCTTCAGGCATTCTATCAGATCTAAACCCTTGAATCTATTTGTCACTTCCATTGTATGATCATAAGGGATTTGATTTAGGTCATATCTGAATGACCTAGTGTTTTTACCTACTTTCATCAGTTTAAGTTTGGATTTTGCTATAAGGAGTTCATGATCTGAGCCACAGTATACATATATTAAACACACTTTTTTTGGGGGAGGGCTGCAATATGTGGGATCTTAATACCCTCACCATGAGTCTAATCTGTGTCTTCTGCATTGGAAAATGTGGAATGTTAACCACTGGACCACTGGAGAAGTCCCAGCATCTACTTTTTCATTAGCTCTTTTTACTTTTCTCTTCCCTCTCCTCACCAGCAGACACAGTTGGCTGTCTTTTGGGTGTCATTTTTTGCAAAGAAACAAGTGTTCATCATTTATAAAAATGATTGTGTATGTTACAGTGAAGGAAGAAGACAGGGTCATTTTGGAGGAGGAGATACTGGCAGTCTGCCATGCTCACAAGCCCAACAACTTCTTCCCTCAAGACAGCCTTGAGGATATGATGTTCCAATTTGTGACTCTAGAAACTGACAAGAGCTACTCTGTCAAGTATCTGTAAGGAGCAAAGCTGTAAAGGTAGGAGCCTTGAAAGTCCAGAGTCTCTCATATGTTTTTAAGGTTTTTTTTTGCCTTTTGGCTGTGCTGCACGGCTTATGGGATCTTAGTTCCCTAACCAGGGATGGAATCCAGGCCTTTGACAGTGAGAGGGCCGAGTCCTAACCATGGGACTGCAGGAAAATTCCCTTTGTTTAAGGTTTGCTTTAGCTAACTTGCTATAAAATACAGCTTCAAAACCATCTGCTTCTTCATTCTCCCTTTGCTACACTTCTTTTCCTATTTTCAACTACTTTGAGTGTATATGCCCTGTCGCTTCAGTCATGTCAGACTCTGCAACCCCACGCACTGTAGCCCACCAGGCTTCTCTGTCCATGGGATTCTCCAGGCGAGAATGCTGGGGTGTGTTGCCACACCCTCCTCCAGGGGATCTTCCAGACCCAGGGATCAGACCAGCGAGATGTCTCCTGCATTGCCAGCAGATTCTTTACCGCTGAGCCACTGGAGAAGCCCTTCAACTACTTAACCTAAACGTAATTCACCCATTTAAAGTGTAGACTTCAGTGACTCCTAGTGGATTTTGAGCTGTGCAGCCATCACCGCAGTCAGTTATAGGACAGTTTCACTGCAAAATAAACACTCCCCATTATTATTCAGTCCCCATTTTGGCCTAATTCTCTCAGCTTCAGGGAAACTACAGACCTATTTTTGTCTCTATAGATTTGTCAGTTCTAACACTTCATGAAGATGGAATCATATAATATGTGTTTTTTTGTGACTGGCTTCACAATACAGTGTTTTCAAGGTTCATCCGTGTTGTAGCATATATCAGTACCTCATTTTTGTGACCATGTAATATTCCATTGTATGGCTCAAAATCATTATTTTATTTGTTCATTTATTAATTGATGGACAATTGGATGGGCTCCAGTTTTAAAATTGGAGTATAGTTAATTTACAATGTTGCATTAGTTTCATGTGTACAGCAAAGTGATTTAGTTTCTATATACATATATAAATTATATACATTTAGTTATTATACCTACACTCTTTTCCCTTATAGGTTATTACAAAATGTTGAGTATAGTTCCCTGTGCTGTACAGTAGGTCCTTGTGGTTTGTTTTATATACAGTAGTGTGTATCCATTAATCCCCAACTCTTAATTTATTTTTCCCCTTCCCCCAACCCCCTTTGGTAACCATAAGTACGTTTCCTATACATTTTTTGTCCATTATAAATAATACTGCTCTGAATGTTCTTGTGCAGCTTTTCTTGGGACCTATGTTTTCATGTCTCTTAGGAATGGAATTTTTGTGTCACATGGTAACTCCATGCTTGGTGTTTGAGAAGCTGCCACAGCAGTTTCTACAGCAGCTGCACCACTTTACAATCTCTCATTTCTCTGCATCCTCCCAACACCTATTCTTGGTCTCTCTGCTTGGATACAGTTGCCTATGTCTCAGGATTCTCTGATGTTCTGCTTCTTCCTGGCTTCTCCCTGAGATGGAGTGGGTGGTCAGGGAATCATCTCCTGGGTTCCTGGGTGAGGTGTCCTCTGGCTGTTACGGGGATGTTTATGGGGGCACTCCTTCCAGAGCTCAACGTGGGGAGTCACAGGGAACTCCTCGTGCCCTCAGGGCTCTCCTTGTTGGCTGACTGCCCAGCCTGGAAGGACAAGTCAGGAAGAATGCCCCTCAGCTTTGCTTTAGTCCTCCCTCTTCAATTCTTAGACTTTCAGACTGGAAAGGGGATGAGGCTTAATGCTGCTCTTCTCCCAAAGCTGCGACCTCCATGGCCTGTCTGTCATGTTACAGGGACTATCTTCCCTCATCTGGTGGACTGTGGCAGAGATTCCAAGCCACAGACCCCCTAGGCTTTGCCCTTGATACACCACGTCAGAGCTAAAGGAACTGGAAATGCTCGCCTCTCTGACACATCCATCTTTCAAGCATATTGCTTTGCTACAAATCATATTTTGCATGCTAGGAACAGAATAATTACCTCATTCATTTCCTTTGCATTTTTTCTGTAACAAATAAGTACAAATGAATGCATCTGACTAACTAGAATGAAGACTATATAATCAGGAAGGCAAAAGAGAAAATAATTTTCAAAAATATTTGCAAAATATTATTGTTGTTACATTGCTATCACTTCCGTGTTTGCCAAATGAGTATAGTTCCCTGTGCTATACAATAGGTCCTTGTTGTTTATTTTATATACAGTAGTGTGTATCCATTAATGCCAAACTCCTAATTTATCTCTCCCCATTCCCCCATGACCCATTGCCTTAAAAGATTTTAGCCCATGACCCATTGCCTTAAAAACTGTCTAGCTTCAATATATTTATTTATTATTAAATTTTAAAAATTAAATTTTAACTGCAATAATTTTAATTGAAGTATAATTGATTCACAATGTTGTGCTAGTTTCAGGTGTACAGCAAAATGATTCTGTTATATGTACATATGTATATATATTCTTTCTCTCTTATAGGTTATTACAGAATATTGAGCAGAGTTCCCTGTGCTATACTATAGGTCCTGCTGATTATCTATTTTATATATATAGTGTGTATATGTTAATCCCAATGTCCAGCTTTAATATTGCACTTGTCTTACAATTATAAACAATTTTTTCCAAACATAGGATTATGTGATACTACCAAAAATATCTTGAACTACGCAAATATTTCCTGAATATATTATCATTGTAGGTAAAATTCCAATAAAGGTAAAGACCCTCTTAAACACCACCTTCAATTCTAAGACCCTCCAAGAGGTAACCATGCTTATCTCAGATGTGTATCTTTCTGTATCTTCCTTATGCCTTTATATACTGTCACAACTATCTATAGAAATAAGTTAGTCTGCTTTCTTTCTACATGAATACTATTATTCTTTGTGCATTGTTTTGCAGATTGCTTGTTTTTGCTTCTAAAATGTCTTGAAGGTCATACTATGCCAGTGGTGGTAGCTTTACCTTATTTGCTTGTAAACACTACATAGTATTCTATAGCACAGAAATCTACAGGTTATTAAGACAGCTCCTTATTAATAAGCATGTAAATTGATTCTTATTTTTTTATTGTTACAAATTATGATTCAAGGAATGTTCTGGTATATGCTGCTTCTCCCACACCCAGTAGTTTCTCTAGGGAGAGACTGAGAAGAGGAATTGTTGGGTCAAGGGGCATTTATAATTAACATTTTGATAGGCGCCACCCAACTGCCCTCTTGAAGTTCTGAACCTAGGTTAGGCTACAGAAGAGGCCTTTAAAGAATTGCAGCTGTCCTAAATCCTCTACCTCAGGAGAATGACACACTCCTCTGTTCCCTTGAGAATCAATGATTTATACTTCAGTATGAGTGCAATCATTGTGTTTTTTCAACCAGAGAAATCTACATTTAAAGGCTTACTTCTAATTGTGGAATAAAGCATGTTGTTTTCTGTGGAAGTAATTTCAGGCATCAGTGAGCAGGTAAGGGAGGAATTTCGGGGTGTGCAAGCTTTTCTGTGCCCCTGAAATTATTCTGTCTTGATTGCTGGCTACCCTGTGAGGTACACAGAAAACACTGCTCTTCTTCTTTTTTTCCCACTTGCCGGGGGGAGTTGGGTCCACACTCACAGCTTGATCTAGAATGGGAATAGCTCGTAGAGACGCCTTTATGTCTGGATTCTGTTTCCTTTTTGCAGAAGGCCATAATGGATCTGGCAGAACAAAGCCCCCAAGACCTGCAGGGGACACAGTAGAGGAGGAGGGGCGGGGTCTGCCACCCCCAGGAGGGAGGGGCAACATCAGGCGGGGGCCAGGAGACTGACCAAGGGATAGAAGCTCAGGCATCCTGGAGAGGAGGCGGGAAAGCAGAGTAAGAGGCTGGCCAAGAAGGAAACCAGTCATGACCACGATGGCAGCTTGGGCAGCACTATTCTTGTAGGGGCCTGGACATGGGCTTCTGCTGGGGCTGACTAGCTCAGGGGGCTCTGGAATTGTGTGTAGGGGTGAGTGGAGGGGGTGAGTCAGGGTGGTAGGATAAACCAGGACGCATAGAAGTCTCAGCAACTCTGGGCTGGGTGTTAACATTGTTCCTTTTAGCAGATGAGAAAACATGCTCAGAGACCCTGCAGAGGCCCAGCAGATGGAGGCATGGTTTGCATCTAGATTGATCTGACCTGGAGACTGAGCATGCTCAGCCCCAGGGAGAGAACCTGTCCACGTCTGTCTTACTGGACTGAGTGGGGTCTCTGGGGGCACACCATGGATACTCAGCATGTGTTTGGTGAGTGGATGACCCNCTCATTTATCACAGCTCCCAGAATGTTTTTGCTGGACTGCGTGGATGAGCAAGGCTCCCTGCGAGGAAAGACAGGATGAGGGAAGACCCAGTGCACCTGTGAAAACATAGATTATTTTTCCACTCAGCAATTAATCCTCTGCTCTGCTAAATTACAGCAGAGGCAGGCTGTCTCCGGAGTGAAAATCTGAGGTGGTTGCAGGCCCTGGAACAGAACAGAGAACCTGCCTGATGACAGCTAAACCCCAGCAGCTCAGGGTTGGCAGTGAGCTGGGGCGTTTGAAGGGCGGGAGGAGATCCTATTTCCTGTCGACCATTTTTTCCTTCTTCCTTCTGGGTAAAGAACATACACTGTTAACTTGTGCCTGGGCGTCCTTTTCTTCTTTGCTTTAGTCTCTGTCTGTCTCCCCCATTTGCTACTTTTGCACCAACATGGCACATACACCCCAAGCTGGTTCCAACCCCAGGGCCTTTGTCCCTCCTGTTGCCTCTGCCTTAAAATCTCCATACCCAGATCATCCTTGTTATCCTGGTTGCAACTCAAATCATCTTCAGAGAGACACCTCCTGGTCTTTTTTTATTTTATTTTTCCATTTCAGCCTTATTGAGGTATAATTGATGAATAAAAATTGTATATATTTAAGGTGCAACTCACTGTTTTGATATCTGTCTACACTGTGAAATAATCAACACAATCAAATAATTCACAAAGCCATCACTTCACATAGTTGTCTTTTTCTTTTTTCTTTTTTTTTTTGGTGATGAGACGTATAAGATCAACTCTCTTAGCAAATTTCAAGTGTGCGGTACAGTATTGTTCATTTTCCCCTAGTCAAAAAGTTAAAAAAAATTGAAGTATATTTGATTTATGATACTGTGTTAACTTCAGGTATACAGCAAAGTGATTCAGTTACACATGTGTGTGTGTGTGTGTGTGTGTGTGTGTGTATGTGTATATATATATATGAATGCATGTATCTATGTTCCTTTTCAAATTCTTCTCCCTCATAGGTTATTAATGATAGTCACATTGCTGAAAATTAGGTCTCCAAAACTGATTCATCTTACATAACTTAATGTTTGTACCCTATGACCAACATCTCCCTTTTCCCCTCCAGCTTCTGGCAATCACCATTTTAAATTCTCTGCTGCTTTGAGTATGACTATTTTCAATTGTATGCAGAAGTGAATTAAGGCAGTATTTGTTTTTCTGTAACTGGATTGTTTCACTTAGCACAAAGTTCTCCTGGTTTATACATGCTGTTGCAAATGGTAGCATCTCCTTCTTTTTAAAGGCTGAATAATATTCTATTGTATACATGTACCACATCATCTTTATCCATCATCTATCAGTGGACATCTAGGTTGTTGTCTTGTTCACGCTTCTGCCCAAGCCAGTCACAACCATTGGCCTCCTGCTTGCCTGGGAGGGAGTGTAGACTTCTGCTCTCTGGGAGCTCATGGTCTAGAGAGGAGGGGAGAGAAATAAATTGAAAATTACCACTTAGAAGGCCAACTGTGACAACAGATCTAAGCTGGGGATCAGAATAGAGGGGCTCTTAAACTGAACCATGTGAGGAAGAGTCAGGAGGACTGCTTGGAGGAAGTGGCATTGGAGCAGAATTGCAAGGGATGGAAGACACTTCAGGGCAAAGAAAGTTGAGAATTTGTGTTTCAGGCAAAATGAGGCTCTAGAGAAATTCTTCAGTATGACTGGAATTAAAGGAAAGAGCAAAGCTGAGAGGGGCAGGATTTTGCTCTGAATGGGTTAGATAGCACAATGATTACAAGAAGACAACACAAAATGAGTCAATTATCAGAGACTACTTGGGGAGTTTGCTGGTAAACAAGGCTGGAGAGCTTGGCAGGCATGAACTTGGAGGCTCTGAGTGCCCTGCTAAGAGGCAAGTAGCTCATTATGAGGGGCCTGGGGGGAGGGGAGTGGTCCCTGAAGGGTTCCTAACAGTGAAATGATCTGTCAGGAGCAGCCCACAGGAACTGTGTCTCCAGGTGTCAGCAGGTATTATAGCAAAATGGGGTTTCGAGGTTATACAAGTTTGGAAAAGGTAGACTAAAGAAGGTAATTTTTTTTTTTTTTTGGTAAGACTTTTCAGAGCCTTTAATATGCTGATGAGTCTTTCGAGATTCTAAGAACAGGATAGAATGAGCCGGGCTTCTTAACTTGGCCATGTGGAATATTGTTTCTCTCTGACATAATTAATCTAGGTCCGGGGATCTGCACTCATTTACGCGTGTTGCTTGCTTTCTTTTTTATTTGTTAATTCACTGTGTTAGTTTTCTACAACTGCTGTGAAAAATCGCCACAAATGTCGTGGTGCCAGTCGAAACAGATGTGTTAAGATCTTTGGAAGGAGGACGTGGTGATTCACTCCAGTGTTCTTGCCTGGATAATTCAATGAAGGGAGAAGCCTGGCAGCTGCAGTCCATGGGGCTGCAAAGAGGTGAACACGCCTGAAGCCACTTAGTGCGCGTATCTCATCTCAAGGTCTGTGAGTCTGACATGGCGATAAAGAGGAATGTCATATGATATTCTTCATATTTGGACTCTATAAAGAAATGATACAGATGAACTTATTTACAAAAAAGAAACAGACTCATAGACTTAGAGAACAGACTTATGGTCACTAGTGGGGAGGGATGAGGGGAAGGGATGTTTAGGGAGTTTGAGGTCGTACATACTCATGTACATACTGCTGTATTTAAAATGGATAACCAACAAGGACCCTCTGTATATCTCAGGGAACTCTGCTTAATGTTATGTGGCAACCTGGATGGGAGCGGAGTTTAGGGGAGAATGGATTCCTGTATATGTATGGCTGAGTCAGTTTGCTGTGCACCTGAAACCATCACAACATTGTTAACTGGCTATACTTCAATATAGAAAAGTTTAAAAAAAGAAGTCTGGTATAGATCTAAAATCAAGAATCTGCAGGATTGTCTTCCTTTCTGGTGGCTCCAGGGAGGACCTGTTTCCTTGTTCTTTTGTGCTGTTGGTAGAATTTAGTTCCATTGGTTGTAGAACTGAGATCTCTGTTTCTTTGTTGGCTGACAGCTGAGGCAGGTACTAGCTTTGAGGTCCTTAAATTCCTGGGGTCAGTGTCTTTTCCCTCCATCTTCAAAACCAGGAATGACGGTCAAGTCCTTTTGACACTTTGAATCTCTTCTTTCTCTCGTCTCTCTGACAACAGCTGGGAAATGTTCTCCATTTTTAAGGACAAATGTGATTATATTGCTTCCACGAGGTGATCCAGATTAATCTCCCCAACCATAGGTGTATTTTGCAAAGTCTTTTTTGCTGAAAGGTAACTTGATGAAAGTGAAAGAGAAGAGTGAAAAAGTTGGCTTAAAGCTCAGCATAGAAAATGAAGATAATGGCAATCTGGTCCCATCACTTCATGGGAAGTAGATGGAGAAACAGTGGAAACAGTGTCAGACTTTTATTTTTTTGGGCTCCAAAATCACTGCAGATGGTGATTTCAGCNAAAGTTGGCTTAAAGCTCAGCATAGAAAATGAAGATAATGGCAATCTGGTCCCATCACTTCATGGGAAGTAGATGGAGAAACAGTGGAAACAGTGTCAGACTTTTATTTTTTTGGGCTCCAAAATCACTGCAGATGGTGATTTCAGCCATGAAATTAAAAGATGCCTACTCTTTGGAAGGAAAGTTATGACCAACCTAGACAGCATATTGAAAAGCAGAGACATTACTTTGCCAACAAAGGTCCATCTAGTCAAAGCTATGGTTTTTCCAGTGGTCATGTATGGCTGTGAGAGTTGGACTGTGAAGAAAGCTGAGCATCGAAGAATTGATGCTTTTGAACTGTGGTGTTGGAGAAGACTCTTGAGATCCAACCAGTCTATTCTAAAGGAGATCGGTCCTGGGTGTTCTTTGGAAGGACTGATGCTAAGGCTGAAACTCCAGTACTTTGGCCACCTCATGCGAAGAGTTGACTTATTGGAAAAGACTCTGATGCTGGAAGGGATTGGGGGCAGGAGGAGATGAAGACGACAGAGGATGAGATGGCTGGATGGCATCACTGACTCGATGGATGTGAGTTTGAATGAACTCCAGGAGTTTATGATGGACAAGGAGGCCTGGCATGCTGAAATTCATGGGGTCGCCACGAGTTGGACACGACTGAGCGACTGAACTGAACTGAGCTGAACATTCATAGATGCTGGAGATTGGGATGTGAGCATCTTTAGGGGGGCAATACTCTGCCTGTCTCCCACCTTGCCCTTGATTTTCAGTATAATCAAGTTTCAAAGTTGAAGACCATTTTCCCAGGGAGGGAAAATGAAAGCAAGGCTAAGTGTGTAGAATTCTGCTTCTTTTTATCATATAAATCTAATAACATCACTAAGCACTGGGACTTTCCTTTCACCGTTCATCTTTTGCTCTAAACATAGGCAAGTGGGCCAACCTTGCTTCCTCTTGGGTCAGGGAGCCTAGTTGTTACCTGCCTCTTAGAGATGTGGCTGAATCTAACTAAATCCACCTTCTTTGATCTGTGATGATCCAGAGCTCTCTCTGGGACATCAGGAGGGTCCTATGACTTTTGTCTGTCTTAGCAACCCTGCATCTACAGGACACCCTTCTGTCTGGCCCTCAACTCCCTGGATGTGGAACTCTGTTTCTTCTTGAGAAAGCCACTTACATAAGCCCTTCATGACTTTTTGCAGATTTTTACCTACAGTTTGGGTCTTCCCTCGTGGCTCAGACACTAAAGGATCTGCCTGGACTGATTCATGTCAATGTATGGCAAAAACCACTACAATATTGTAAAGTAATTAGCCTCCAATTAAATTAAAAAAAAAAAGTATCTGCCTGTAATGTGGGAGACCTGGGTTTGATCCCTGGGTCAGGAAGATCCCTTGAAAAAGGGAATGGCAGCCCACTCCAGTACTCTTGCCTAGAGAATTCCACGGACAGAGGAGCCCGGCAAGTTATATAGTTCATGGGGTCACAAAGAGTTAGACATGACTGAGTGGCTAACACACACACACACAAACAGACACACACACACAGTTTGGCTGGGGGAAAGGACTTGCTGTGGCCTCCCCACATATTACCCACTCTGCCTGCTTCCTTCTTGCGTGGTTACACACGATAACTTTTGGCCAACTTGGGAGGTCTCTTTTTGAATATGTGCTAATTGGCTAAAAATCAGTTTCTGGATAATTCAAGTTCAGAATTATAAAGGAGCATGCAGGTTTTTTTGCATAGTATTGTGGCAGGTATATGGGTGTTATATGTTGTATGTTTCATGACCTAGAGCTGACTCTTTTAAAAATAATTTTATTGAAGTGTAGTTGATTTACAATGTTGTGTTAATTTTTGTTGTATAGCAAAGTAATTCAGTTATACATATATATTCTTTTTCATGTGCTTTTCCATTATGGTTTGCCATGGGATATCACTGTACTCTACAGGAGAACCTTGTTGTTTATCCATTCTATATATAATATTTTGCACCTGCTAATCCCACACTCTCAGTCCATCCCTCCCTCCTTCCCACTCCTCCTTGGCAACAGGTCTGCTTTCTATGTCTGTGAGTCTGTTCCATAGATAAGTTCATTTGTGTTGTATTTTAGATTCCACATTCAAGTGATACCAGAGCTGATCTCAAGTCTAGTGGCTAATAGGTCAAATGGGAATGGCGTGGCTGACCCTTGGGGGCAGGGCATGGTCCCTTCTGGTTTTGCGTATGTCTAAATCAACCTATACAGACTCTGTCTGCACTTACACAGTATCCTCACTTCTGTGGGTAGGCTGAAATCACAGTTCATGAAATAGAGAAGCCCTGAACCAGCATAAAGTGGTAAAAAAAGCAGAAGCATCCTTTCGTGTCTGGAGTGATAAGCAGTGCTGCCAAGCATGTGAACCGTGCTTAAAATATTCATTTGATGTAGCTGCTCTCTGATTTAAGTGATATGGAGAAGGCAGTGGAGTGAGTGAAAATAAGCTGAAAGACAGAAATCCAGTCCCTTGGACACAGGAGGAGGTGCTGCACAATTGCTGAAATCAGAGTACACAGATTAGTCTCATCCTGAAAGGTCCTGAAACCAAACTGTGGAAAAAGCCACAATACACTTACCTGTGGCAGGCTGTGTGGTGAAGCTGGGTAGCAAACTGATAAGGACCCATCTTACCGTGTTTGTCTGACAGTGTTTGTCAAAGTGGACATTCAGTGAGTTAAACATTCAACCACATGTGTTTTGGAGAATTAACTTTCTCTGAAATGGCTTTCGACAAATTTGCTACAGTCCACAGCTTCTATCCCAAGTGACTTATTAAGAAATTTCTTTTGAACAAGTATGGTGCAATCCCTGGAAAGAATTCCTGTGAAAACAAGTTTTATCTCTTTCTTTAAAAAGCCAACTTTACTGCCCTAATTTATTTTGGCAGTTCCTGGATCATCCTGGGTTTCAGTCTTCCTGATGAAATTATTTCAATGTCATCCCCTGGAGACATTTGCCTCCTGATCTCTGGGGATGCTCCTTGATGTTGATAAACCAGCATTCCTTTCTCTTCCCTAACAGGAGGCTTGAATTTTTAGAGGACTTACTTTCTTTTTTTTTTTTAAGAAAAATATGAAGCTGGATTGCTACTTTACTCTTTTTTAAAAATCTATTTTGTATTGAAGCATTATTGGCTTACAGTGTTGTGTTAGTTTCAGGTGCACAGCAAAGTGATTCAGTTATACATATATATGTGTTCTTTTTCATATCCTTTTCCATTATGGTTTATCATGGGATGTTGAATGTTGTTCCCTGTGCAATACAGCAGGACCTTGTTGGTTATCCAGTCTCTGTATAATAGTTGCTTTCCACTTGTTCTGAGCCACAGGATCATCATAATCTTTTCATGGAATAAAAATATCTCTTAAACTTTCAGCGGTGCTCTCCTGGACCAATTTTCCTGTCCTCTGCTATCAGGGGCTCCAGGACCATACTGTCACTTAAGGCTGCCATCAGTCAAATCACAGTCTGCTCTTCCTTGTTGGCAGGAATTGGTTGCCTCACCCCTTGTGGGTTCCTGTCTTCATCAGTACAGCTTCTATGGCCTTTCCAGCACAGTGCCAGCTCATCTTGGTCCCCTCCCGCCCTATCTGACCCTGAGCAGCTTAGAGAACTGTGTTGGGAAAGCCTTTGTCGAGGGTTCAACCCAGGGGCCCTCCAACAAAGGAGGCGGCTTTGTCCTCCACCTTCGGTTGTCACCCAGATTTCCATCCAGCTGCCTGTCTTTCAGCGTGCAGAGCTACTCTGTCCCCACTTAACACTTGATCCTTTACGACAGCGTCCAGGCTTCCACCGCGACCCTCTCATTGGCAGCAGTGTGCCACTGAGTTTTACTGATGAATAGAGTGTCTTAAAAATATTCTCCCTATAAATCCCCTGTACTTCATTCAATACTTATTGACTGTTTATTGTGTGCCCAGCACCATGCTCCATGCTGTGAGACAGACCAGAAGAGGCTAAGCTGGATTCAGTGGAGGTGGGATGGTGACCTTGGTGGGGACTTGAGATTAGTGCATGGGGGACTCTGAGGTGCTTAGCAAGGGAATTGGTTAAAAGCCCCAGGCACAGGTAGAATTCATACTGAGGGGTTCAGAGAAAATATGGCAGGGCTGGTTGGAGGGGGCCTTGAGGCGTGATTTGGAGACAGGGACTGAGGTTAAGCTTGGTTGGTTGGGTTTAACATATACACACACACTATATAAAATAACCACCCTAAGACCTACTATTAATATATAGCACAGGGAACTACACTCAATATTCTATGATAACTTAAAGAATTATTAAAGAAAAGAATCTTAAAAAGAATAGGTATGTGTATATGTATAGCTGAATCATATTGCTGTATACTTGAAACTAACATGACACTGTAAATCAACTATACTTCAAAAAAAAAAAAAATCCAAAAAGTAGAAAGATGACACTGGCCTTTAATGGTGGGAAAGATTGGAATAAACTGAAGAGGATGAAGGGGATTCAGGGGCAGAGAGGAGGATGGCATGGATCTTGAGAGGCAGGAATGAGGGCAGGGTACCCGCCCCACACTAAAAACTCTCATTTGGCTAAACTGGTCAGGTTGCTCCTCACAGTGATGGTTTCATTATAATCTGTGTCATTTGAAGGGGGACATTTCTGGTAATACCTGAACATAATTGGAATGGTTTGCAAAAATGTGTGCAGCCTTGAGGATTTTTGGATAGTTTTTCAGAGTTTCATTTTTTCTTACATTCATCATTTATAAAGTTAATTTTTAGACATTTAATCCTCCTTCTATGCTTTTTTATAGAAGGGACACTTTGGATGGATTTGGATGCTGTAAATGCCTAATGGGTTTAGTTGGAAAGACCTATTAGACAAAAATGGATGCACACATCTGCATGAGAAAGGGTCTAAAAAGACACTCTCTAAGGTGTTTATTTATTGTCTTTGTTTGTGTGGATTACAAATATTCTTTATCTGTTTCTTTTTTGCTTGTGTATATTTTCCCATGTCTTTAATAGGAATGGATTGCTTTTGTAAAAGGAAATCAACAACAACAACACTAAATCAGCAAAGGAAATTGCAAAAGAAAATTATCAGGAGGTTTTTAGGGTTTTGGAGTTCCTTGTCTTAAAGTTCTGAATTCATTTAAAGCCAATTATGTCTGCTCTGATGCATTGGCCATGCTTTCAGCTTTGTCCACTGTTTGAAGGATTTAAAATGTGCATTCTGGCTAGCATGCTTTCAGCCAAATTGTTTTCTGCCCAGTCACCAACGTTTGTGATGGACAGCCTGAGCAGGCAGCCAGGCATGGACCAAACCGGCGGTCACCTCTGTGATGCCATTTGAAAGGTGCCAGCCTTTTCTGTTCAGTCATAGCAATATTCAACCTGGCCGTACATCAAAATCCACAGGGGAGCTTTCAAAATCTACAGCTGCCCAAGGATTCTGATCCATGAGGATTTTTAGGCATTAGTGTTTTTAAAATGCTTCCCAGAGGATTCCAATATGCAGCCAGGGATGAGAACCCCTGAACCGAAATATTCCTTCCTGACCCACTGGTCACCCTCTCCATGGGATAAAGCCATTCTGCCTTCTCTAGGGTATAATCTTGAGGTGTGACACAGAGACCTCTGTGCAAAATCATCTGGAAGATTTTCTGCAAGCAGATTGCTGGGCCTCACTCCAGAACCATTGACAACGTCTCTGGGCACTAGATCCAAAAGTCCAAATTTTAATAAGCTCCTTGGCAATTCTCTGGTTTTGTATTTGAAAATTTGGGAGCTACTGTTGTGTCTCTGATGAGCTCTTCTTACTTTCCTTTCCATTCTTATCTTTTATATAATATATATATTTTAAGTATAATGACTTACAATATTAGTTTCAGAAATACACATGGTGATTTATATTTGTATACATTTTGAAACAGTCACCATGATAAGTCTAGTTATCACCTGTCACTATACAAAGATATTACATCATTATTGATTATATTCCCCACACAGTACATTTCATACCTGTGACTCATTTAGTTAAACTGGAAGTTTATACTTCTTAATCTCCCTGACCAATTTCTCTCCTCCTCTTCCCCGCTCCTGCTGGCAGCCATCGGTTTTTTCTCTGTCTCTGTGAGTCTGTTTCTGTTCTGTTTTTCAGATTCCACATATAAATAAAATCACATGGTATTGGTCTTTCTCTGTCTGCCTTCATTTAACATGGTGGTGGTTTAGTTATTAAAGTCAGGTCCAGTTCTTATGACAGCATGGACTGTGGCCTGCCAGGCTCCTCTGTTCATGAGATTCTCCAGGCAAGAATACTGGAGTGGGTTGCCATTTCCTTCTCCAGGGGATATTCCAGATCCAGGGATCAAATTCGGGTCTCCTCATTGAGGCAGTTTCTTTACCAACTGAGCTACAAGGGAAACCCAAGATCCATCCATGTTGTTGCAAATGAGAAGATTTTATTCTTTTTTTTAAATTCTTTTTTAAAAATAATATTCTATTGTGTATATACACTGCATCTTCTTTATCCATTCATTTATCCATGGTCACTTAGGTTCCTCCCTTGTCAAAGATAGAGGGGATCTTTCTTAGCTCTTTCCTGTGAGAACCTGGTGGGTTCCTGGAGGTAAAATCCACAGGACTATGGGGTTCTCCTAAAACTGTGGCCCCAGGAGTCTCTCACTTCTAACCTCACTCACACTCCACCTTCAGCCATTCATCAAAGTTGCCATGAAAGTTCTCCTAGCACTTGAAGACTGCAGCAGCCTCTGCTCAAGAAAAGGTGATCAAAGGTGAGATGGTCTGGGTTCACCTGTCTCTCCAGATTTAGGGGTGGTGATTTGCCCTATGACCTTAATTCTCTGATATGTCTTAGGAAAGTCATTGGTTTTCAGTTTGTTAACTTTCTTCATTTTGTAAAGATGGGAGTGGCAACTTCCAGGTTCTTTACATGTTGAAGTGGATACCAGAAGTCTCTGAAATACAATCTTTAGTATAAAAACAGAAAATGAAAAAGTTTCAAAAAGATGTGGCAATACTTTATTAAAAAAATTTTATTTATTTGGCTGTGTTGGGTATTAGCTGCAGCTTGCAGNGGAACAGTTAGTGAGAGTGTACTGTTAAACCAGCGGACGCAGCGGGCACCTGGACCATCATCTTTGAGGAAGATCCTGAGAAATACTGCAAAATCTATTCTGAATTGCCTTATCACAGGGGCAAGGAGAGAGCCAGGGCATTTATACACCACTTCCTAAGTTGAAAGGCTGCTCCTGACAGCTGTTAAATTCCTGCTACTTCTGCCTTGCCTCATGGGCAGAGTGGCCCTCTGTATTTCTGGGGAAGCAATCCCTCAGGCCTAGAGATGCAGGTCGTGGTCATGTTTAAAGGGGCTGGAGACTGTTTATACCCGTGATCTTGGGGCTCAATACTTTCCCACTTGCTCAAAGTCTCATCGTCCTCCTCTACCCTTGCTTCTCTCCTCCTGATCTTAGAAAACAAGGCCAGGCTCCAGGGAGGCAGCACGCATTTCCTTGGTCCTCTCTCAGCTCTTCCTGGTCAGCCTGGTGAATGTTCTGGTTGTGTCGGTTTTATCAACGCACAGGGAGTTTTTCTACTAATTCTCAATTCACACTTAAAAATAAATGACCCATTATTGATTAAGCATGGATTCCTTCTGAGAAAGCTGCATTGCTGCCAAAATCTAATGCTTTGTAGGTAAAACTTACTTCCTGGGGCACAAATTCCACCTGTGTGGGCTGTCTGTATAATGGTGGGAACTGTAAATTGTGCGCAAGCTGGAGTTAGAAAGGGGCTGTTAGGAAACCATGGAGCGCTTAGACCCAGCTTGAGGCAGGGGATGCATCAAAGGAGAGGAAGTCAGTCTTTGTATGTGTAGGATAATCTCTTTCCTCAAAGGACTTGAATGACAGGGAGTGATAAGGCTGAGGGAGAGCTTGGGTTTGGTGGTAGAGAAAATCCTGTGGGCCTCAGCTGGACCCAGAAGAGACTAAGTCTCCAGGGAAGGAAGGGAGAGACCCATCCCATGGAGAGCTGAATCGTGGAGGAGCAAAGTGGACCCCAGGAAGACTGCTGGGCAGGAAGAATGCCAGGGCCCCAGGGTCTCTTCTAGTCCAGTGACTTCCACCAGGTCATGGCCTGGAGCCCCGCATCCTTGGATGTGGGACCGGGATCAGAGCAGTTATTCACAAGGTTATGTTGAGGGGCTGCCCAGAGAATGCCTGTGAAAGCCACTGGTACCTAGAAAATCTGTGGTTCCCAAACTGTAGGGAGCGGGCATCAGAATCACCTGGAGGGCTGTGAGACACACAGGGCTGGGCCCCACCCACTTTCTGACTGGGCAGGTCTAGGGAAGAAGTGTTTCTTTTTTGTTTTGTTTTTCCAATTTATCTTAATTTTGTTAATTGAAGTGTAGTTGATTTACAATATTGTGCTCCTTTACAGTGGACAACAAAGTGATTCAATTCAATTATATGTATATATCTATATGTATCCTTTTCATATTCTTTTCCACTATAGGTTATTACAGGATGTTGAATATAGTTTCCTGTGCTATGCCGTAGGGCTTTCCAGGTGGCACAGTGGCAGAGTCCACCTGCCAACACGGGAAACTCAGGTTCAGTCCCTAGGTCAGGAAGATCCCCCGGAGTAGGAAATGGCAACCCACTCCAATATTCTTGCCTGGAAAATTCCATGGTCAGAGAAGCCTGGCAGGCTACAGTCCATAGGTTGCAGGGTCAAACACGACTGCGTGACCAAACAAGCATGCATGTGCGCTATACAGTAGGACCTTGTTTATCCATTCTCTATATGATTGTTTGCATCTGCTGGCCTCAAATTCCTAATTTATCCCTCCCTCTTTCTCCTTTGGTGACCAGAAGTTTTTCTTCTATGTCTCTGAGTCTGTTTTGTAAATAAGTTCATTTGTATAACATTTTAGCTTGTTTTTTTGCTTTCCTGGCCACACTCTGCTGTTTTACGAGATCTTTGTTCACTGACCAGACATCGAACTTGTGCCCCCTCTGGTGGAAGAACAGTCTTAACCACTGGGCCACCAGGGAATTTTTATATTTTATTAATAGGTTCCATGTATAAGTGATATCCTATGATATTTGTCTTTGTCTGACATACATCACTTAGTATGAAAATCTAGGTCCATCCGTGTTGCTGCAAATGGCATTATTTCAGTCTTTTTTATGACTGAGTAGTGTTCCATTTCAGGGGAAGATAACTCCCTGGTGGTCCAGTGGCTAGAACTTTGCTCTTCTACAGTAGGAAGCACAAGTTTGATTCCTGGTTGAGAACTAAGATCCCACAAATCCATGTGGTGCAGCCAAAAAAATCTCTTAAAAAATAAAGTAATATAAAAGGGAAGATTGGGAAGCTGGCAGGAGGAAGGCCAGTCTGGCCTTGAGATTGGAGAAGTCACATATTGTAAAAGCGTCTTTCTATCTCCCTTCTCTCCTCCTGCTCTGAAGAGCAACTTTTCCTACTTGCCTCCCAGGCAATATCATGGCTTCCGACTCCTATCAGCTGCCTGCTTTACATCCTCTTGAGAGGCTAGAATCTGTTAACTCCAAATTTCTGGAAGAGAGATTCTGATTGGCTTAGCTTCAGTCAATTGTCCAATCTTGGCCCAGTCACCTGTTACCATGAGTGACATCACAGAGCAGCACTCACGGGGCTCTCACAGCAAGGTGGCCCGGGGGCAAATAGAGGAATAAGAAGACTTGACAGATGCAGATGAAGAAATCTCTGGATTCCTGTAGAGTACAGAACTAGGAGCAGGTGCTTTGTTAAGTGTTAAGTAGATTGAAGTTATTTCTCAAAAACTCCTGGAGCTATGTGTTGTGCACATATTNAGAGGAATAAGAAGACTTGACAGATGCAGATGAAGAAATCTCTGGATTCCTGTAGAGTACAGAACTAGGAGCAGGTGCTTTGTTAAGTGTTAAGTAGATTGAAGTTATTTCTCAAAAACTCCTGGAGCTATGTGTTGTGCACATATTTGGGGAAAGAACAGTGATTTAGCAACTGTCCTGAACAGATGCATAGACAGAAAGCTCAGAGAGGCAGGCTCTTGACATCCTGCCTTTTTGCTTTCTTTTGAGTCAATTAAGTGCATAGAAAGTCCGTTTTAAAGTATTTTGTTTTATTCTTCATAGCTATTTGATTGATTAGTCAGCTGAGTCAAGCACAGGGTTAGTACCTGTGGGTCTAGAACCCACATGTGCATTTATAAATGGGCTGCAGCCAGAGCACTCTTTATGAATCCTTCGCCCTGATCCTTCTAAGCAGCAGGAAGTTGTATATGCAGCTCTGACTGGGGCAACTTGCAATTCCCAAAGGATGCTTTTGGGGGTGCTACAAATTGTGATTTAAAAGTGCATAGCAAAGTCCCTTGCTAAAAGTGACCTGAGAGCCCTGTGTAATTATTTCTGTCTGAAAATAATTTCTTGCATTATGAAAATACCATATGTGTTTGGGTAAAAATGAAATGGGAACTGTAATCACCAACTTTTTATTCAAAGTATTTTCTGGCTATTTAATAATTTGGCATTTTCATCATAATTAAATAAGCCATGTGGATTGCTAATGTGTTCTTCCCTGAGGGGCCTTCTTTTCAAAGGTGGCTGGCAGATTGAGGTCATGTGTTTTCTTCTTTTGGTGCTGAAAGGGAAAATAAGGAAGATAAATAGAGAATTCCCAAGAAGTCTTTTTAAAATACTTGTACATTAGTTCAGACCAGCAGAGGTTTGCTATACCTGAGGCTATAGGAAATCTATTAGCGTCTTAAAGGATGAGGGCAAGGACAGGAGGTCTGGGGACTGGGTCAGCTGAGGCAGTGCCCACAGAGAGGGACAACGCTCAGGATTAACTACTGGACCGTCACAGGCACATTGCTGGATGGGCCCGGCCTGGGACTGGGCTCGCCTTTAATCCAAGATCAGTGCTTCATTTTCCCTGGATTTCTTTGGTCCAAGGAAACTCCCTGGAGGTGACACCTCCCCAAGAACCCAAGCTGAATGGTGCAGAGGGAAGTGCCTGGGCTTGGGTTGCAGCAGGGTTGGGTTCTGCCCCTGGCACTGCCACTTGTCACAGTTGCGACACTTTGCGCAAATCACTCAGCTTCTCTGAGCCTCGCTTTCCTCATCCGCACAGTGGAAACAATCACGTCTCTCGTTTGTTTGTTGTGAGACTGAATGAGAACACAGAGCATGGAGGAGATGCTGAAGGCATGGCAGCTATAGCAGGATGATTACTGGCAAGCGCATCCATCCGTCCACATGAACACAGATCTTTAGGCACCACTTGTACGGCAGGTGGACCTTTCCAAAGAGCTCTCCCATCTGCTCCCTCTTATGGTTCCCTTGATGTTCCGTGAGGGGTTGAGGTCTCCAGTTTGCAGCTGAGGAAGCTGGTGGGTCACCCTGGTCACAGTGGCAGAGGGGCTAGACCTAGGACCCTCTATGGAATTTGCAAGGCCCAGAACAGAATGAAAATGTGGGCTCCTGGTCAAAAATAATTACTGAGAGTTTCATGATGGTGATAGAAGAGCATGAAACCGATAGCCAGGTCCTTCTGAGCATGGGGTCTGGGATCTGCATGGGTCACTCCTTATATAGCTGGCTTGGTCAAACCAAGGGTATTGAGCCACGCGCCTCATCTTAACATCAAGTCCGCTGCCTCTTTGCCTGCGCCCAGAGCTGTGGGGAGCCTGCTCACAGTGGTCACCATGGACTGATGGATCCTCTGGGTGGGAGGGTCCAGAGCTGTCCCGCCCCTTAGGCTGGGGAAAGCAGTATGCTGCTCAGAGGCCTTCTCCAGGGAGCTCTGATCACCATGGAAATGATGTGCTCCTGACTTGCCCTGAAATCTCCACCTTCAGTGACCAGCTCCTGGTGACTTGGAGAAAGCCATGCTCTGGTCTTTTCTGCAGCCATGTGGGTGTTTGAACATAACCCCCCTGTCTCCCACTAGTATTTCTTCCGCAGGCCAATGAGCTCCAGATCTCTTTAGCCATATGGTGTCTGAAGCTGAATCTGGGCCTCTCAGTGTGGTCAGAGTGGAAAAAGAATTATTTCAGGACTCTTTCAAGTAACAACCTGCACTTGCTGTGCTCAGAACTCTATTCCAAGTGACAGGAACACAGAAGTGAACACCAAACACAGTCCTTGTCCCGCAGTCTGGGGCCTTGGGAAGACCAGGGTCCATGAGGCTCATCACCCCGTGCAGGTGGGACAAAGCGTGAGCAAAGAACTTGAGGGGTTGGGAGAATTGGGGCCCAGATGGCTTGGGGGCTGGCTTCTCCCAGTGTGTGCTTGAGTGAGATCCCCAGGGAGGACAATGAGGAGTTCATGGGGGCAGAGCCTTCCAGGCAGTGAGCAGAGGGCAGAAACTCAGAGCCATCCCTGGGCACAGAGTGTGGCTGAAGCAGTGGGATGTGAGGAGCTGGCCTGTGTGAGCTCCGAGAGGCGGACTGGGTGCTAGGACCCGGCTGAGGGGGCCATCACTCTAGAGCCTGATTAGCTGGGACTGCCCGGGAAAACTGAGGAATTTCCCGTGCCCATGCCCTGTCCCAGTCCATGGAGAACAGAATCTTTGGGCGTACCATGCCAGGGATGGGGTGTCTCTGATCTATGGCCAAGGTGAGAAGGATGGGTGGAAGACAGGGGTTTTCAATGTGGCCGCCTAGACCAGCGGCACCAGCGGCCTGGAACCTGGCCACAGTGGAGGCTCTTGGGACCCCCTCACACTGGGGAGCAGAGGCTCTGGGCTGGGGATCAGATCAGCCCTCTGGGTGGTTCTGTTACCGTGTGGGGTTTAAGGACTACTGTCCTAAGAGCTTAGACTTTTGGGACAAAGATCCACAAAGACTTGCTGTTTCCTCTTCTCTGCCCTGGGGGAGTCCCTTCCCTGGGGCACCGAAGGACTTAATCAGCTACCTACTCTGGGAGTAGCAAGGAAAGGGGGAAAGGCAGGGAGAAGGTACTTCCGTCCACGATTATCTCAAAATGTTACCCAGCCTCACACAAGCCTGAGGACCGGGCAAAAGTGGGCAAAGCAGCCCCTGAGGCTCTGAAGGGGTTGAGGTCCCTGCCAGACCCTCGATGGGAAGGCCTGTGGCTGCCAGTCTGACAGGGGCTGGGGTGGGGGTGAGGGTGGTTGCCCTCCAGCCCACCAGCCTCTTGGTGGTCTGCCCGCTCCTTGTGAGAGCTGCTGGGCCCAGGCCCTGGACTCCCCCCGTCACTACCCACAGTGTCTGTGGGGCAGGTGTCGCCAGGTTGGGCAGCCTCATTGTCCTTGGAGGCTGGGACTCTGGGGGCAGGTCATACTTCTCAAAGGCTCCGGGGCCACAGGAAGGGAAAGGCACCATCCCTGAGATGGCTGGGGAGTGGGCACCATGGGCTGGTCGGGACCCCCTGCCTGGGGACTGGTTACATCAAACCCCTTCAGCCCGTCTGCTCATCCAGCACTAACTGGTGCTGCTGAGAGATGGGCTGAGAGAGTTCCAGAGTTTGGGCCAGTGACCTACGATTCCCTCAGTGCCTGTCTGTAAATAGGGCCTGGGACAGTGACTGCCTTTC
The DNA here is from genome assembly GCA_006410875.1 of Neotragus pygmaeus. Taxonomy (NCBI): domain Eukaryota; kingdom Metazoa; phylum Chordata; class Mammalia; order Artiodactyla; family Bovidae; genus Neotragus; species Neotragus pygmaeus. The sequence goes on along the minus strand of SJYV01005992.1, from coordinate 911,542 downwards.
ACGGCCAAGAAGCTTCGTAGAGAGAAAGTGAGAGTGTGCTGTAAACTCAAGTGGTAAATCCAGGCACATCGGCCCTCCTATAAATCCTCTCTGACCCCATGGGCTGGGTTAGGTGTCTGCTCTGGGCCTCCACGGCCCCTGGGTGCCCTCTGAGAGGGCAGCGGTCACATGCACGGCCACTCTGCATTCAGTGCTGGTCTTCTCTGGACTCAGAGCTCTCAACACCAGAGATATCCTCTCTCTCTCTCTCTCTTTTTTTAAATTTTATTCTTTTGTTTTTTGGCCACTCATGCCTGTTAACAGGCAGGGCAGAGGGCACATTTTCATTCCCTGATGGTCCTCAGGCCGCTCTTAGGGTGACCTTGCTGAGCCTGGATGTCCCTCAGATCCCTCTGCTGTGTGTTCATGCAGCTTGGTTAGGAAGGGAGCGTTTTCAGGCTTCGGCAACAGCCTGTTCATGACTCGTCAGCAGACTCCGTAGACGGGAACTTTGCTTGTGTTGCTAGCCTGGTGTGATGCAAGGATGAGAGCCAGCTTGTTTTGGAGGCTGTGTGAGAAGCTGTAATCAGGGGCCTGAAGAATGCAGTATCTGGGACATCAGAGCTCAGGATGAGTCATTAAGATTGCAGGGTAAGGGTCAGAGAAGGCTTCCTGGGGGAGGAGGTGAAGATAGAGACTTCAAGGGTGGGAGGACTTGAGGACAAGCTCCGAGTGTAATTATGCTGGAGAAAGGTATAAATCCCCCAAGTAAAACGAAGCTAATTGAAATGTCAGCATCATCACGTCTGATTTCACACAAAGCCGGGATACTCCACGCCTCATAAGAGCCCCACCAGAAACTATTGCCGAGAAATGTTTTCTTTAATTGGACAAGGCACTGATTTAGACAATGACTCTCTGGCAGGGATTAAAAAAAAAAAAAGGTAAATGACTTAATCGTGGTTGCCTTGATGAAGCTAAGGTTTCTGAGGGAGCTGTTGGAAGAGAGAGAATTTCTCTTCACCTCATTGGGCTCATCTAATAAAAAATCAAACTTCATCAAGCCTTAACCTACTATAGCTGAGGTTCCAGCAAGCTCCCAGGAGCTCTATGTGGCCAGAAGACTTCTCTGACCTTCTAGAGAGGTCAGGGGAGAAGGCTGGAGAAATTGTAAGCCCTCTGGGGGAGCTGGGGCTGACTCTTAAGTTCCGGGTCCCCCATCCTGATTGCCTGGGCTTAGAGGCAGCGCTGAGACCTGGGACCCTGGCCCGCATCTGAGCAGAGCACGGACTTCTTAGCATCTCATATGGGCTCATGCTGTCTCGGCATCTTGCCTTGGGGCCTGTTTCCTCACCTGGAAAATAATAACCGTCACCCACGTGGCATCAGCTCTCTGAGTGACATTTAACCTGTGTTATCACTTCTCACCACCACCCCATGAAGTAGCAAGGAATTATCCCCATGAATGGATGAGTAACTTGAGGTCTGGAAAAGTGATGTCTTGACCAAGGTGAGGCCACCAGTAAGCAGTGGAGGCAGTGTGCCCTCAGGATCATTTGTCTTCCCAAAGGTAAGCTTCTTTCTGTTTGTGGGTTGAACTGAATGATGTGTAAGGGCCCCTGGCAGATTGGCTGTCTGCCCCTACATAGCTTTGGGGGGCTTCTTGCGTACCCAGGCACTCACAATAACACCATGTCAAAAGGAATGTGTGTTTTCACTCTGCCAGTGGTTCATCAGCTAACATACCATGACACCCCACCACATGCCAGGAGGGCATTCACTTCCGTTGTCAGTGAACTTTAAAATCCACCTCTGAGACATATTGATTGTACTTTAGGATCAACTGAAACATTAGGATCCCAGACCTAAGGAATAGCGTTTGTATGGCAGGAATTACTTAAAAGTCTCAGTAACAATAATTAGATAATATAAATCAAGCCCTCATTTCCTACATTATTTTAGTACTGTCAGGTTGGCTAAGAAATCTGTTGGAGGTGGAATTTGCCTCCAAGACAGATGAGAATCACTTCAAAGCAGAGTCCCCTGGACCTGGTTGGCTTGGCTGGGTGTGACCTGTAAGGAGGCGGGCAGTAAATGGGGTTGGACACTTGCTCTGGATGTGCCCTGGGCTGGATCTTACAGAGTTCATGGAAGGAGGGGACAAGGGGTTGCTCAGGAAGAATTGGCTGTACTCCCTGGACAGCGGCCCAGGGTTGTGGTGTCCTGGCCTGGGGGATGCTTCTTAGAGGCATCCGTTCAACCACCTTTGGCTTAGCAGCACCACGCCCAAGGCCATTTGCCTGGCACATGGTGTCCCCACATCTCCTTTGAGGGCTCGCCCATCATGCCCATTCAGTCATCAGTCCACTCGTACATTCAGCAGAAGTCACTGATATTCACTGTGCACTAGGCACTGCTCTGAGGTGGGGAGAGTGCAGTGATGAAGACCAATAGTCCCTTCTCTTATGGAACTGGCATCTCAAAAGAAGTCCTCCCCCAATTAGAAAGTTCTGATTTCTAGAATGTTCTTTCTTAGGACAAGCAGCCCAGCCTTCCTACAGCTCCCCCACAGGCCACCCTCTCTTCTCTGGTGGTGGACCACCATCCTCATCTCCTTTCTGGTCCAGGCTTCTGCAGCCCCACTCTGAGCCCCAGCCACCCCTCCCTCCATCATCGTTCCTGGGTCCCCCCAGAAAGTATTCATGACTCTTCTGAGGGGTCCTGGCTGGGCAAGAGCAACCCCTGTGGATGTCACAACTACCCTAGATTGACACACCACCTTTGGAAATGGTTCCCCCTGAAATGGTCAGAGTTTGAACCCACTGTAAAAATTCCATTTAGAAAGAGCACTTTAGGATGGGGAAGATGGAGGGAAGGCAGAAGACGAGGTTATGGGGCAACAGGGAGACAGGAAGGGGTCAGATGCTCTGCTGTGAGCCTGGTGCAGGACATAGCCAGCCTCTCCACCCACGTGAATATGTCACATTGGGAGGCGATTAAGCTTTTATGGAGGGAGCACGAATGCGAAGTCCTCCACTGAATTTTCTATAAATGCTTTTTATTAGCTAGCGCTTTACAATGTGAGCACTATTGAATTAAGCATCCATTAGCTTCTACTCCCTTGGGAAGCGTGGATGGTTCTCTGAGTCCTACGTGCAGGTAGAGCCAGAGGAATGTGAAATGAGGTCCATAGGGAGGCCTGGTTATCAGGAGGGCATTGACAGCCCTCAGAGGACATCTTCCTCAGGAAGCAGGATAATATAAGACACAAGCCCTGAGAGCAGAGCAGCTTCCCTCCTAAACATTAGTGCCTTTAAAGTGGTGTCCAAACAGACTTGTGGTTGCCAAGGGGGAGGGGCAGGGGGGAGGGGAAGGGTTGGGAGTTTGGGGTTAGCAGATGCAAACTANTTCTATGGCTTCTATTGATCTTTCTTATTTTCCTCCAATATGTGTCCTCTATGCTTTTCTAAGAAGTTGGGGAGGGGTGGGATGGGAGCCATCAGAAGTGGTGATGTCCTTGGCTCTGTTCTTGCAGCCAGGGAAAAGGACTAGGTGGCCATTCATCAGCATGATTCCAAGATTCCAAAAAGATTGCTGGGGTCACAACAGTGATTAACAGAAAGTACTGTGTTGTATGTTATTCCTGACATGTAGAATAATATGTAGCTGGGATTCAGAAGATCCATTTCTGTTCTGCCATCATCTAAGTGCATGACTGTGAGAGGGTAGCCATTGTTCTTCCATTGGACTGGCTGAGTGCTTGGAGGCCCACCTTCCACCCTAACATACCATTCAAGTGAAATCTATTTTATTAATACATCTCAAAAAACAGAAACAGAGAAACTGAAATCATAGGTACATGCTAAGATTATCTAGGTAAACCAAAAATCTAATTTCCTTATTTTTTTTTGTTGTGGTAAATAAGTGTATAAATAAAATTTGCCTTCTTAAACATCCTAAGGGCTTCCCTGGTGGCTCAGATGGTAAAGAATCCGCCGCAATGTGGGGGACCTAGGTTCTATCCCTGGCTTGGGAAGCTCCCCTGGAGGAGGGCCTGGCAACCTACTTCATTATTCTTGCCTGGAGAATCCCCATGGACAGAGGATCCTGGCGGGCTACAGGCCGTGGGGTCGGAGAGTTGAATCTGACTGAATGGCTAGGCACAGCAGAGCACAAACATTTTTAAGGGTACAATTCAATAGTATCAGTTATATTCCCAATGTTGTATAATCATCTCCACTATCTATTTTAAAAACTTTTTCATCACCTCAAACAGAAACTCTGTGCCGATTGAACAATAACTTCCCATTGTCCCTTTCCCTCAGCCTCTGGTTAACTCCAGTCTATATTCTGTCTTTATGAATTTGCCTATTTCAGAAATTTTCTATAAGTGGACTTATATAATATTCATCCTTTTATGTCTGATTTCACTCAGTATAATATATTCAAGATTCATCTGTATGTAGCATGTATCAGAACTTCATTTCTTTTTATGGCTGAATAATGTTCCACTGTATGTATACATCACATTTGGTTTATTCATCTTGCTGTTGGACACTTTGATTGTGTCCACCCAGTCCTTTAATTTGATTAGAATATTACCAAATTATGCTTATCAAAACTCTCAGAAAAACAGATGTTACCTAATTTAAAAGGCAGTGCATTGGGATGATGATGAACTTGAGTTCTAGTGTGAGAACTGTGTTCAAGTCCCATGATCTTTCCTATCAAATGCTCGATTTTATGCTGACCTTAGGGAAGTCAACATCACCTCTCTGAACCTTAAATTTTTTCAGTTTAAAAATGGGGATAAAATTTTTATTCCATTGAGTTATCATGAGACTTAAACACAATAACATAAAGCACTTTGCATATTTTCTGCATATAGTTAGCGTTCAATAAATATAGCTGTTTTTTATTTCTTAAAGGAAATATGGGGTTTCAATATTTCACAATATGGGGTTTAGAGCAGTCAAAGAACAATAAAGAAGGACCTCAGTGGTGAAAAGTTTGGGAACTATTGAGGCTTGCTGGTCTCTAAGGTTATTTCTAAGCTCTAAATGTCTATAAATTTGTTAAGTTTTCAGCTCAGTTCCAACGATCTAGAGGGAGAAATAAAATGCCTTAAAAATTAGGGAGGCATGTTCTATTGCATCACTGACTGCTCTGCAGTTGCCTTTGGGGTATGATTTAGAGGCCATGGACAAACATATTGCTTTACAATTAACAGCATTAAAACAAGTTCATGAATGCCCATTTATTCATGTGGTACTTTCCAAGGACTGTTTATGGATTATATTAGAAATTTTTTAATTGCCATGGTCTGTGATTCAGAAATCAAACCTGTATTTTTAATTTTTTTTTTAATTTTATTTTAGGTATACACATGTTACCCATCCTGATCCCCCTCCCTCCTTCCCGTACCATCCCTCTGGGTCATCTCAGTGCACCAGCCCCAAGCATCCAGTACCATGCATCAAACCTGGACTGGCAATTCGTTTCATATATGATATTATACATGTTTCAATGCCATTCTCCCNAAAAAAAAAAAAAAGGTAAATGACTTAATCGTGGTTGCCTTGATGAAGCTAAGGTTTCTGAGGGAGCTGTTGGAAGAGAGAGAATTTCTCTTCACCTCATTGGGCTCATCTAATAAAAAATCAAACTTCATCAAGCCTTAACCTACTATAGCTGAGGTTCCAGCAAGCTCCCAGGAGCTCTATGTGGCCAGAAGACTTCTCTGACCTTCTAGAGAGGTCAGGGGAGAAGGCTGGAGAAATTGTAAGCCCTCTGGGGGAGCTGGGGCTGACTCTTAAGTTCCGGGTCCCCCATCCTGATTGCCTGGGCTTAGAGGCAGCGCTGAGACCTGGGACCCTGGCCCGCATCTGAGCAGAGCACGGACTTCTTAGCATCTCATATGGGCTCATGCTGTCTCGGCATCTTGCCTTGGGGCCTGTTTCCTCACCTGGAAAATAATAACCGTCACCCACGTGGCATCAGCTCTCTGAGTGACATTTAACCTGTGTTATCACTTCTCACCACCACCCCATGAAGTAGCAAGGAATTATCCCCATGAATGGATGAGTAACTTGAGGTCTGGAAAAGTGATGTCTTGACCAAGGTGAGGCCACCAGTAAGCAGTGGAGGCAGTGTGCCCTCAGGATCATTTGTCTTCCCAAAGGTAAGCTTCTTTCTGTTTGTGGGTTGAACTGAATGATGTGTAAGGGCCCCTGGCAGATTGGCTGTCTGCCCCTACATAGCTTTGGGGGGCTTCTTGCGTACCCAGGCACTCACAATAACACCATGTCAAAAGGAATGTGTGTTTTCACTCTGCCAGTGGTTCATCAGCTAACATACCATGACACCCCACCACATGCCAGGAGGGCATTCACTTCCGTTGTCAGTGAACTTTAAAATCCACCTCTGAGACATATTGATTGTACTTTAGGATCAACTGAAACATTAGGATCCCAGACCTAAGGAATAGCGTTTGTATGGCAGGAATTACTTAAAAGTCTCAGTAACAATAATTAGATAATATAAATCAAGCCCTCATTTCCTACATTATTTTAGTACTGTCAGGTTGGCTAAGAAATCTGTTGGAGGTGGAATTTGCCTCCAAGACAGATGAGAATCACTTCAAAGCAGAGTCCCCTGGACCTGGTTGGCTTGGCTGGGTGTGACCTGTAAGGAGGCGGGCAGTAAATGGGGTTGGACACTTGCTCTGGATGTGCCCTGGGCTGGATCTTACAGAGTTCATGGAAGGAGGGGACAAGGGGTTGCTCAGGAAGAATTGGCTGTACTCCCTGGACAGCGGCCCAGGGTTGTGGTGTCCTGGCCTGGGGGATGCTTCTTAGAGGCATCCGTTCAACCACCTTTGGCTTAGCAGCACCACGCCCAAGGCCATTTGCCTGGCACATGGTGTCCCCACATCTCCTTTGAGGGCTCGCCCATCATGCCCATTCAGTCATCAGTCCACTCGTACATTCAGCAGAAGTCACTGATATTCACTGTGCACTAGGCACTGCTCTGAGGTGGGGAGAGTGCAGTGATGAAGACCAATAGTCCCTTCTCTTATGGAACTGGCATCTCAAAAGAAGTCCTCCCCCAATTAGAAAGTTCTGATTTCTAGAATGTTCTTTCTTAGGACAAGCAGCCCAGCCTTCCTACAGCTCCCCCACAGGCCACCCTCTCTTCTCTGGTGGTGGACCACCATCCTCATCTCCTTTCTGGTCCAGGCTTCTGCAGCCCCACTCTGAGCCCCAGCCACCCCTCCCTCCATCATCGTTCCTGGGTCCCCCCAGAAAGTATTCATGACTCTTCTGAGGGGTCCTGGCTGGGCAAGAGCAACCCCTGTGGATGTCACAACTACCCTAGATTGACACACCACCTTTGGAAATGGTTCCCCCTGAAATGGTCAGAGTTTGAACCCACTGTAAAAATTCCATTTAGAAAGAGCACTTTAGGATGGGGAAGATGGAGGGAAGGCAGAAGACGAGGTTATGGGGCAACAGGGAGACAGGAAGGGGTCAGATGCTCTGCTGTGAGCCTGGTGCAGGACATAGCCAGCCTCTCCACCCACGTGAATATGTCACATTGGGAGGCGATTAAGCTTTTATGGAGGGAGCACGAATGCGAAGTCCTCCACTGAATTTTCTATAAATGCTTTTTATTAGCTAGCGCTTTACAATGTGAGCACTATTGAATTAAGCATCCATTAGCTTCTACTCCCTTGGGAAGCGTGGATGGTTCTCTGAGTCCTACGTGCAGGTAGAGCCAGAGGAATGTGAAATGAGGTCCATAGGGAGGCCTGGTTATCAGGAGGGCATTGACAGCCCTCAGAGGACATCTTCCTCAGGAAGCAGGATAATATAAGACACAAGCCCTGAGAGCAGAGCAGCTTCCCTCCTAAACATTAGTGCCTTTAAAGTGGTGTCCAAACAGACTTGTGGTTGCCAAGGGGGAGGGGCAGGGGGGAGGGGATGGATTGGGAGTTTGGGGTTAGCAGATGCAAACTATTATATATAGGATAGGTAAAGAGCAAGGTCCTACTGTAGAGCACAGGGAACTATATTCAATATCCTGTGATAAACCATAATAGAAAAGAATATGAAAAATAATATATACATATATAATTGAATCACTCTGCTATACTGCAGAAATTAGCACACCATTATAGATCAGCTATACTTCAAAAAAATAAATTGAAAAAAAGCAGCCTCTGCTCTTTCTGCACACCCACCTCCTCTGCATTTGAAGGTCCTGGTTTTCCTGACCTGGACTCAGTGTGCACAACCCCAAGAAGGTATAAAGCAAGACCAGCTTTCTTGTGGTTGGACAACGTATCCCTGCTGTGGCCAGCTCGGCAGCATTAGGTGTGACCCTGAAACTATGAGGAAGGTTGAGGGACAGGCCCGTCTTTAAGGAGCCTGCGTTCTGATGGGGGTAACAGACAGGAACAGGACATGGAGGCCTAAGCTGGTAAAGGAAGTGGTCAAGGTATATGGAAGGTTGGGGGGATATGATCTGAAGGAGGGGCTTTGAGCACTGAGGGAGGCTGGGGCTTGTGTCCTTCCTGAGGGAGGAAGGTGGTCCAGATGGGAAGTGAGGACACTGGCCCCCAAGGCTTTCCCTGTCACCAGAAGGGGACTGTTGGAAGTGTAAGGTGGATCAAATGCCTCTAGTGTGGTTGGGCTTGGAAGTAAGATGTCCAAGTAGCAACTAGTTCTGGAATTCAGATGGACAGCTGGCTCATACATCTATGTGTGTGTAAGAGAGGTTCTTTCAATGACTGAAAGAAGAGGGAAGGGGCCAGGCTTCAGGGTGTACCTTTGGCATTAGCAGATGCAAAGCTAAGCAGGGGCACTATGTGCAGTTGTGTGGGTTGTGCACTGCCCAAGGATGCCACATCTAAGTGAGTACCATTCACATAATAGAAACCCTAGATTTATATGTCTGGTGTGCTAATTCTCAAAAATGGGAGTAAAATGCCTCATTTTAATAAATCTCAGAAAATAATGATGATTTTTTTCTATGAATGGCAAAGAACTATCTTAAGCAGGGGCATTTTTTTTTAACCTTAGGTTTTTTCAGAAGGGGCATCTTTTTTGATTTGCACAAAGGTATCACATAGGCTCCCATCATCCCTGAGGTTGGTTGTGTGGACTAGACCAACCCACGGTGGGCAGGAGAAAGAGGGGTGCCCTGGGCTCCTCTCTGGCACACCCATGTCTGGTCCACAGCCCAGCCCCACGAATCTGGCCTCCTTTAGAAATAATCTTCCTGAATTTTTCAGTGAGTATTGGGGTGCCTCCATCATGAAAACCTGCAGGCAACTAAGATGAGAAACAAAAGGGAGAGACTGGTGAAACAAATACCTTGTTGGAGGTACTGAAAATCGATTAGGTGAGAGGTAGGAGCGGGGCAGCAGGGTGGAGGTGGGGCAGCAGGGTAGCATGGAGTCCAGAGCATGGAAGGATGGCTGGGGACTGGGGAAGACAGGGGCTGGGCTGTGCGACTCTGTTGCATCGTGCTAGATCGCTTCAGCTGTGTCTGCGTCTTTGCAACCCCATGGACTGTAGCCCACCAAGCTCCTCTGTCCATGGCCTTCTCCAGGCGAGAATCCTGGAGTGGGTTGCCATTTCCTTCTCCAGGGAATCTTCTCAACCCAGGAGTTGAACCCTTGTCTCTTATGTCTCCTGCATAAGCAGGAAGTTTCCTTCCCACTAGTGCCACCTGAGAAGCTAGTTTGTTGCACTGAGCAGGTTTTAAAGCCTAGCCTGGCTCCAGAAAGCTGCCAGTTCCTTACTTTGAGGCATGTTGCAACTTCCAAACAGTTTTTTCTGGAACATTGGTCCTGAAATACCTGTTGCAGATTTCTGGCATCCCTCGAATTGTCTTTCTTTTTCTTCCGCAGATACAACATATTATGAGGCTGGGCTGTGGGAGGTTTAGAGAACCAGCCACAAGACTGGACACAGAATTACTTCTTCCAGTGAAAGACCAGGAGGTCTTATGTTCTTAGGGTGACCCGTTTTCCAGGAAGCTCCTCAGTTTCCCAGGACGCAACTGTCTCCTGTTGCGTCAGCCCTTCAGCTTGGCCAACAAGCTGACTTTACAGCCAGCTTGACTTCTGTCTCAGGAATGGCCTTTGTCTTCTAGGATAAAACACTGGGTTTGGCAGCTTCTGGTCAGTTCACTGAACGTGCATGTCCAGACAAGCACCATGGCCCCAGCCAGCCCTGTGATGAGCTTCTGCTTCAGAGGCTAAGAGGAATGCTCACACTGGGGACACCTGAGACGCTTCTTTAATTCTTTTTAAAAATTTTGTTTTATTAGAGCATGGTTGATTAAAAATGTTGTGTTAGTTTTGGATGTACAGAAAAGTGACTCAGTTATACATGGATATACATTCTTTTTCATATTATTTTCCATTATGGTTTATCACAAGATATTGAATATAGTTCCCTGTGCTCTACACTAGGACCCTGTTGGTTATCTATTCTCTATGTAATATTTTATATTCGCTAATCCCAAACTCCCAGTCCATCCCTTCCCCTTGGCAACCACCAGACTGGTCTTTATGTCCAACCTTGTTCTTCTTAAGTTTGGGCCACACTCCTTCCGCTCGTTTTTTTCCTCCTAATATAGCACCCATACTCAGTCCACAGCCATCCCTGAATGCATAAAGCCGCTTCATGGGCAATATTCCTGCATTCTTATGTACTTATTTGTAGCACCTGAATCCCAGAATAGACATTTCCCCATTAAGGAACACAAATAATGGAAGAAGAAAAAAGACACCTACTTCCTAGAGCAGATTGCTTTGCCCAAAATAGCCCTATAACAAACGGGCTGCTGAACTACCTCGTGATGAAACCTATGAACATTTGTAGTATTTTACATTGAGCTGAATAATTTATTAATGTTTAATATTTCACAACAGTAAAGCAGAAAACCTGATGAAATTTTCATATCTGCTATTATAAGCTTAAATGGATTGAGATGCAGCTGGGTGGTGCTGAGTGCCTGCAAGCAGGTGTACACTCCCCGATGTGGCCGACCCACGTGGCCAGAGTAACTCTCCTCTGCCTGTTACCCCACAGGTCCTGTGCACTTGGGAGAACCGGGTGCTTGAGGGTGTCTTCAGTTTGGTTGAACAGCAGTTCAACCTAACCTATTTAGGAAGTGATTTCACTAGGGCCAAGCCTCTTCCTTATTCCTTTAATTTTCCTCACTGCTCTGTTTTGGATGCCTGAGTTGTCCATCATTGGTACAGATTGCATTCTTTGTGAGATAATCAACATCCAAGGAAAACGTGACTGATGATTAACAACAGCCGTTAAGTAATAATATGATTAATAATCTGAAAAAGAGTATATATAGTGATAGTGAAAGTCACTCAGTCATGTGCAACTCTTTGTGACCCCATGGACTTTACAGTCCATGGAATTTTCCAGGACAGAATGCTGGAGTGGGTAGCCTATCCTTTCTCCAGGGGATCTTCCCAATCCAGGGGTTGAACCCAGGTCTCCTGCGTTGCAGGCAAATTTTTTTTTTACCATCTGAGCCACCAGGGAAGCCTGATCAATAATCTGAAAAAGAACATATATATATTCTTGAAATAATATGAAATATGAAATATAATACTATGAAGTATACGAAATAACTGAACTAATATGGTGGCCTCACCTTGGGGAGAGTTGAAAGTACTTTTGGTATCTTAAAGGATAATTGTATTATGTTAAAGCCTCCTTTAGGAGATTTAAATATGAGAAGAATAACTGAGGGAATTTTGGGGAGCCAGAGGGATGCCCTGGAATGGACAGATTATTTTTGACCTACTACTCTCCAAATAGTCCACTTCACAAAATGAAGGGGGACAATTGGCATCTCTCCTGGCTTCCTAGCAACCAGGGTGCAGGCAGATAACCCAGCCTGAGTCAGTTGGATGTTCCTCCCCAGGACCCTGAAAGTTGCACCACAGGGTTGCTCAGGATAGGAAGACATGGTTCTCTGTAGCCGTGACAGACAGGAGTCCAGTGACAGTGCCACCAGCGATGGTGGGCCCAGAGGACTGTTTTCAGGGTCTGAGCTTCTCAAAGTCTGAATCCCCTTCATTTTCTTCTCTGTTGCGAACCAGATTCTCCAGGCTTCATCGATTCTGTGAGCTAGCCAATGCATTGCAATTAAACTTCTTTTTGCTTCACTTCGCTGGTGGTGTTTTCTGTTATTTGCCTGGCACAACACAGATTATTAGAGCTTTCAATACACTATAAATTACTTTTTGTGTGTATGTCTGTATTTTAGAACTTAACTCAGTGTGTTAGAGAATTAGCAACTGGGGCTTTCAAAGGCCTTCATACGGAAAGAAACAATTCACTCACAGACTTCATCCTAAGAAGGTTTGGAGCGGAAATCGTCAGTGGGATGAATGAGGTGATTCAGATCTGGGCTAACCCTTAACCCGAACTAGGATGTGGGAGAATTTTGCTTGACATGGTTTCCACCTTTCACATCCTACACTCGCTACCCAGTATTTACAGAGAGAGGAGGCTGGAGGAATCTTCATAGAAGCGACTTGGAAGATTTTTAAACTAATTGAGAAGGTGAATGATTTTGAGTAGTGTTTCATTTATTGATTTCCCATTTACTGATGTATACAAATACCAACTTCTTAGAATAGCGGCTGGCCCATAGGAAGAGAACAGAGTAACAGACACCAGCGGTAGGAGACTATCGGGTAAAATATACACCATCAATGACCTCATTTAGCCTCCCTTTATAACCTGGTCTAAATCCCAGCTTGGAGGTTCAAAAAACCACTGAAATGAGTGTGTCAGCATGAATGTGGGTCGAGGACAATTTTTCTTGGCATTTTAGCCATAAGGATGCAGAGAAGCTGAGAGAGAAACAGAGTCTTATTTGGTGTGGTTTCAGGCTTCATGAAAGCCAAATCAAAACCAAAATAAAAGTGGAAAACAGCCCATCACTCTCCACCAAATACAGAAAGTTTTTTTTTTTTTTTTTCTCATAAAATAGCTCCTCTTTGGCGTATTGGATTCCTGTTCTTTTTGCTCACTGAGTGACCTCTTGTGACCTGACCGGGATGGCTACAGGCTGGGAATTGTTGACCACAGTGTGAGTAACTACTGGCCCTTCACTCTCCCCACTTCTCCAAAAGTGCTATCGCCCTCGCTCCCCACAGCCAGACCAGTGAGAATGCACGCAGGCCTGTTCTCCGCCAGTGCTCCTCCTGCAAGGCCATGATGCTGAGGGCTGACCCCCAGGTCTCACATCACATTCCTCCTGAATCAGGCAGCTCCCTCCCAAGGAGTGTTGCAGGGACCCAAGTTGCTTCCATCTTATGACTTTGCCATCTTGTGCTTCTTGTGCTACAAAAAGGCCAGCCTGCTGTCACTCTGGGCAGGTAGGGGAAGAATGTGGAGACTTATGCACTTCATATTCAACCAGATCAGTGAAGTGACATGTATCACTTCCACCCACATTCCATTGGCAAGATATATGGTGCCATCCAAATACAAGGGGAGCTGGGAAATATAGTCCCTGTGCTACCCAAATGCAGGGGGAGCTGGAAATGTTGGCTGGCTTCAAGCAACAGTGTGATGTCGTGGGTCCATGTTGGTCTGCCGCTATCTCTACTCTTCTGTCTAGTCCTGAAACCCTCCCCAACAACCAGCCTTTGACTCACCACCCTGGGGAGAGAAACTACATGAATGAATGTACTCTCTGCCATTAATATATGATAGCATTTTATTATTCCAAGAATACTTAAAATTTTAAAAAGAATAGGAAGATAAAGCAGTGAATCTAAAGGTAGAGGAGGTATTTTGGAATGGGAGATATTCCTGCTATGATATCTTCTGTTAATTTGTAGAGGGACACACATGCACCTATGTGCTAGGGGGATTCACCCCCAAATCTCCAAGTCTGCCCATATCAGAGGAGGGACAGAAAACATCCCTTTCATAGGTTTTCAAACAAATTCCAGCCTAGCTGTGTCCTTATTGGCTCCAGAGACAGAGCTGCTGGCATCTACTTGGCGAACAGCTTGGTTGATGCTGCCCGGCTCCATTGGAGTGGGAGGGAGATTGATCAGAGCCTCATCCATTTTCCAATGCTGATAGATTTCCTGATTCACTCACTTGGGCCAGACATGCATCTCCGGCTAGGCAGTAAAAATGTCAATAACCGCTCTCTTTTTACTCTTCTTTCCAAGCTGGAGACAAGTTTCCATTAAATCCTTAACCCATGCTTTCTTGATTAAATCAAATTTACAGCCAGAGGAGAGGGACAGAATTTCAGCCACATTCACCTTGCCCTCTGTAAAGTACTCTTGACTTGGCTTTTCAACAACTCTCATATTTCATGCCTCACGTATCAGTTTCCATGCAAGGCCGAGGGCAGGCTCTTGGCTAAGCTTTGGGTACGGTGAAGCTTTTTCACCCTCTCTGTGAGCCCTGTGTCCCCAAGACACAGGAAAGGGAGGTGGCACTGCAGTGAGGATGGCCCTTGGGGAGGGTGGGTGGCATCTGCCTGAGAGCGGGTGACACTGGAAAGAAAGCGGGTGACAGCTGGGAGAGGCCAGATTCACTAACTTTTTGGTCATTTAATTAAAGCCATCCGTGTCTATGTTTCTGTCATCCTCTAAGAAACTGAGCTGATAGACAAATTTATACTTGAGTGTTAAGGACTAATCAGAGTTAATGTTACTGATTACTTAACTCCATGTCAGTCACTATGCTAACAATTTATACATGACCTCAGCTAATAGTTCCTGTAAGCCTACAAAGAAAGTACTATGATTATCCTCATCTGTAAGATGAGGAAATGGGATTCAAGAAGAGGATAAATAACCTTCCCAAGGCCACACATCAGTAAGTGCTGGAGCTAGAATGGGAATCCTTAAACCTGGCTCCAGAGCCCATTCTCTTGCCTGCTGTCCTACTGTGCAATTGCAAGAGTTTCTTTGAAAACAATCTGTATCTCTCTCTCTATATATATATATATATGCACACACACACACACATATATGTATATATGTACATATATATATGTATATCTTCAGGATCTTCCTGACCCAGGGACTGAACCCACATATCCTGCATTGCAGGCAGATTCTTTACCATCTGAGCCACCAGGGAAGCCATATATATATAAATAACTTAGCTGTATACCTGAAATAACACAATAGTGGAAATCAACTATACTTCAATAAAAAAGTGAACTGAAAAAAGAAGAACTTCTGTGTCATTGCTCTCAGAAATGGTTGCATTTTAAAAGGGTCAAGAATGAAGCTAATGGAATAAAGCAATGCTGGTGGCCACTTGACAGGGAGGTGAGGAAGACCTTTTGAGCTGGTAAGTCTTTACAATATGTCTTTCAAATCATGGCAAGATTTTGGTGCAGTTTGTTGTCTATTGATAAGCCCAGTCTGTGATCATGTCCAAGATGGAGCATGTTACACTAATTCTTTTTTTTTAAATTGAAGGAGAGTTGATTTATAGTGTCATATGTTTCAAGTGTACATCAAAATATTTCAGTTATGACACACACACACACACACACACACACACACACACACAAGGGCTTCCCAGGTGGCTCAGAGGTAAGAATCTGCCTGCCAATGCAGGAAACACAAGAGAAGTGGGTTTAATTCCTAGGTCAGGAAGATACTCTAGAATAGGAAATGACAATCTGCTCCAGAATTATTGCTTGGGAAATCCCATGGACAGAGGAGCTTGGCTGGCTACAGTTAATGAGGTTGCAAAATGTAGGATATGGCTGAGTGACTGAGCACACACTCACATACATTCTTTTCCATCAGAGGTTATCACAAGATATTGAGTATAGTTCTCTGTGCTATACAGTAGGTCCTTATTGGTTATTTATTTTGTATATAGTAGTGTGTATAGGTTACATTACAAAGGTCTGTCCAGTCAAAGCTATAGTTTTTCCAGTAGTCATGTATGGATGTGAGAGTTGAACTATAAAGAAAGCTGAGCACTAAAGTAATGATGCTTTTGAACTATGGTGTTGGAGAAGACTCTTGAGAGTCCCTTGGAGAGCAAGGAGATCCAACCAGTCCATTCTAAAGGAAATCAGTCGTAAATATTCATTGGAAGGACTGATGCTGAAGCTGAAACTTCAATACTTTGGCCACCTGATGTGAAGAACTGACTCATTTGGAAAGACCCTGATGTGGGACAGATTGAAGGCAGGAGGAAAAGGGGACAACAGAGGATGAGATGGTTGGATGGCATCACCAATGCAATGGACATGAGTTTGAGTAGGCTCTGGGAGTTGGTGATTGACAAGGAAGCCTGGCATGCTGCAGTCCATGGGGTCGCAAAGAGTTGGACACAACTTAGTGACTGAACTGAATGTGTATATGTTAATCCCAAACTCCTAATTTATCCCCCCATTTTCCCTTTGGTAACCATAAGATTGTTCTCTATGTCTGTTAAGTCTGTTTCTGTTCAGTAATATGTTCATTTATATCATTTAACAAAGATTACTATGTAAGTGATATCATATGATATTTGTCTTTTTCTGACCTACTTCACTTAGTATGACAATCTCTATGTTCATCCATGTTGCTGCAAATGGCAGTATTTAATGTTTTTTACGGCTGAGTAGTATCCCATTGCACATATGTACTACATTTTTTTCTCTCTGTGTGTATAATAAAGTTTATTAAAGTATAAAGGAGATAGAGAAATCTTCTGACATAGACATCAGAAGAGGGCAGAAAGAATACCTGCCTGCCAGTCTTTAGCTGGATGTTATATAGTTACTAAGTAAAAAGTCGCTCAGTTGTGTCTGACTCTTTGCGACCCCGTGGCCTGTAGCCTACCAGGCTCCTCCATCCATGGGATTCTCCAGGCAAGGATACTGGAGTGGGTTGCCATTTCCTTCTCCATCACATTTTCTTTATCCATCTATTGATGGACATTTAGTTTGCTTTTGTGTCTTGACTATTGTGAATAGTGCTGCAGTGAATATCATAGTGCATGTATATATATATGTATTTTTAAAAAAATATAAATTTATCTTAATTAGAGGTTAATTACTTTACAATATTGTATTGGTTTTGCCATATTTTGAATTATGGTTTTCTCTGGATACATGACCAGAAGTAGGATTGTTGGATCATATGAGAACTTTATTTTTAGTTTTCTGAAGACACTCTTTACTGTTCTCCACAGCGGCTGCACCAATTCACATTCCCACCAACAGTGTAGGAAGGTTCCTTTTTTCCACACTCTCTCCAGCACTGGTTATTTGCATACTTTTGGATGATGAGGCCGACCATCCTCATTCTTTTTATTTTATTTTACTTTTAATTGGAGAATAATTACTTCACAATACTGTGTGTGGCTTCTGCCATACATCAATACGAATCAGCCATAGGCATACCCATGTCCCCAACCTCTTAAACCTTTCACCACCTACTTCTCCATTCCACCCCTCCAGGTTGCCAGAGAGCACTGACTTTGGGTTCCCTGTGTCATACAGCAAATTCCCACTGGAATCTACTTTACATATCGGTAATATGTATGTTTCAATGCTACTCTCTCAAATAATTCCACCCCTCCTTCCCCCACTGTGTCCATAAGTCTGTTCTCTAGGTCTGCATCTCCACTGCTGCCCTGTAGGCAGGTTCACCAGTCCCATCTTTCCAGATTTCATATATAGCATCATCCTCATTCTTAATTCTGAGATGTGGAGTTGCAAGAGTCGAGATCGGTTTTGACTGGTCATGAATGGGTTGGAAGGAATGCAGAGAGACATAGAGGAGCCCAGTCCCCACCCTTCAGTCTCTGAATTTGTTTTCCTCACACTAGTGTTGGTGCATTTTCACACTGTAAAAAACATCAGGCTTGAGTCAGATTCTTCAACCTATGATTATATGGATGTCCTTCCAAATGGATGTGACTACGAGAGTAAGAGTAGGATATTAGTTTTGCATGGGTGGCCGTTCTGGAAAAGCATTTAGAGCCCACACTTGTGCAGAGAGCCTTGGGGGTGGGGCCACTGGGGTGCTGAGGGTCAATGGCCCCGCCCCTTCCCAAACACCCTGGCGGCTTCTTAGGGAGAGCCTCTACCAGTAATAGTTAGCAAACAGATAATATAAGAAGCTCCCTCCTAGGTGCTTCTGGGGACATTCAGTCATTTGCCCCTGCAGCCTTGTAGGATGACAAAGGCCCAGGGAGTGAAAGTGGTCAGGGAGGGGGTTAGGGGAGGACCCAGACTTAGCCTGGCTGCTTTACCGGGTGAGTAGTGGGTGTGGAACGTTGCTGCCTGTGGGACCAGGGCTGCGGCTGGTGGCGGGGCCTGAGGGGAAGGAACCCAGGTGCTGACTGTCCCTGTGTCTTTGTGTGCTGCCATCTCCCCCTTGAAGTAACCCTAGGCGGAGGTGAACAGCCTCAGGGGACAGGATGGGTCAGGGTTTGGATTGGACCTTGCAGACAGCCATCTTTCTGAGTCTTGCCATGACCTTTCCTCTGTGGAGTACACTCATCATATCTCTTCCTCTTCTGTAAGGCATGAGTCCTACTGGATTAGTACGCCACACTTAGGACCTGCATAGCCTTGTGCACAAGGACATCAGGCAAGGTAGCATGGTGACGGGGCTCTGCTGAATTAACCTTGCACCTGGTATGGAGCAGAACCTGCACAGAGAAAAGGGCACACTTTTCCCAATTTTCCTACAAGTCGTGTGTCCTCACCTTGCTGTGCTCCTCCCATGCTCCCTGCAGCCTTGACTCAGAGGAGGGCTTTGATCTAATTTCCCCAAAAGTTCTACCTAGCCTGGATCTGCTCTGGGTTTGGGTATCCCAGACACCCTACATTTGGGATGGGATCCTGAGAAGTGGTGAGGGACAACCAAGAGGAGTGTCCACGGCTACTGTTGTCCCCTAGATGGAATGGCCATTCCTGAAAAGAAAGGAAGACGTGTGAGATTGAGTAAATGTGACTTGCCCAGGTCATAGTCTGATAGGGCTGTCATAACAGTTATACCACTCACTGGGGTGCTTCACTGGCAGAAATTAATTTTTTTAGAGTTCTGGAAGCTGGAAGTCCAAGCTCTGGGTGTCACAGGGTTGGTTTCTGGGGAGAGTTCTCTCCTTGTCTGGCAGATGGCTGTCTCTCTCTGTGTCCTGACATGACCTTCCCTCTGTGTATGTACATTCTAGCATCCTTTCTTGTAAGGACATGGGTCCTATTGGATTAGGACCTCACCCTTATGACCTCATTAACCTTGATGACCCTTTTAAAAGCCTGATCTCCAAATACAGTCACAGTGGGGCTGAGGCTACAACATATGATTTGGGTGGGTTGGTGTGTGCATGCTAAGTCGTTTCAATTATGTCCACTCTTTGTGACCCTATGGACTATATAGCCTTCCAGGCTCCTCTGTCCATGGGATTCTCCAGGCAAGAATACTGAAATGGGTTGCCATTCCTACTCCAGGGGATCCTCCCGACTCAGGGACTGAACCTGCATCTCTTATATCTCTTGCACTGGCAGGCTATATCTTCACCACTAACGCCACCTGGGAAGCCCCTAGGTGGGTGGGTGGAGGAGACAGTTCAGTCCATAACAGCAGGGAATGCTTGCGATTTTGTTAGTGCCTTTGTAGTATCAGCAAAGTGTGTGTGTGTGTGTGTGTGTGTGTGTGTGTGTGTGTGTGTGTGTGATTCCAACTAGTTTGCAATCTTCCAAAGCAAGGCTGTCTTTGAAAAGCCTTTTCTTAGCCACTGTCCTCATAGCCTCCCAACCTTCCACCAGCGGGCCAAACACAGGAAGCACTGAATAAATGTGTGTGAACCAACCCCCAGTGAAGCTTTCTGGTGGATACCGTTGCCAAAGATGACTCTTGACCACTCATCCATGGCTTTCTGTAGATGGGATCTGGGAGAACCTGGCTGGAGAGAATGCTCTGATTGGTTCACTCTTTGAAGGAAGGTATGAAATTTTCAGAAGGGAAATGAACTCTCATTTCAGTCAATTCACACTTCAATCTCACTTTGCTAAGCAACATTATTTATTCAGTAGCCGTTGGAATTCATATGCTTTGTATTTAATGGGCCCAATTATGCTCTTTATGGCATGTCTGTGAAAGGTGCCATTTTTACTATCCGAACATTGATTTGATGTGATCTCGTATGTTATCTTATTCTATGGGGGAGAGGCCCTTATAGTTCCCAGGTTCCAGTAATAAGAGTGAGCAGAGAAAGAAGCTTTTTTTCTATCTGCATAATTCTAGAATTGCCATCAACAAAGGTCCTGAAGGATGCAGACCTTTCACTCATTCCAATACTGTTCATTTTTCATTTTATTAAATATGAAAGTAGCTTATTTTTCTAAATGATAGAAAAACTGATACACCTTAAAAATGTAAACAAGGAAGAACTGTATAAAAATTAGTGATGACTCATAACTCTGCCACTTAGGGACAACCTCAGAGATTTGATTTTCTTCCTGAGATCATGCACAGGTATATGTGTGTCCACCCCCTGCCTTTTTCATAATAAAGCATAATATATATGATCTAAATGTTTCCTTCCCCTCATTAAAAAATATTTTTATCATGAAAAATTCCAAGTATGTACTAAAGCAGATTGTATAATATATTGTTTCTCTATTTGTGACTAATCTTAAAAAATATTTTTAGATTACAAATCATTGGCTATATTTCCCTGTGCTGTGCAATATATCATTTTTTAAAATTTGGATTGATTTATTTATGTATGGCTGCACTGAGTCTCCATCGTTGCGTGAGGGCTTTTCTCTAGTTGTGGTGTGTGGGGGCTGCTCTCTAGCTGTCGTGCGTGGGCGTCTCACTGTGGTGACTTCTCCTGCGGTAGAACACGGGCTCTGGGGTAGATGGGCTGCAGTAATTTCCGCACTTGGGCTCAGTAGCTGTGGCTCCTGGGTTCTAGAGCACAGGCTCAGTAGCTGTGGCGCAGGGGCTTAGTTGTGCAGTGGCTTGTGGGATCTTCCTGGACCAGGGATTGAACCTGTGTCTCCTGCACTGGCAGTCAGATCCTTTACCTCTGAGCCACTAGGGGAGCCCCGGTACAATGTAGTTTTGTTGCGTATCTGTTTTACACACAGCAGTTTGTATCTTTTAATCCTATACTCCTATCTTGCCCGCCCCCTTTTTCTCTGTTCCCACTGGTAACCACTAGTTTGTTTTCTATATCTGTAAGTCTTTTTCACATATACATTTATTTGTATTATTCTTTAGATTTCACATAAAAATGATACCATATGGTATCTGTCTTCCTCTGTCTGACTTATTTTTCACTCACTTATATATTACTAAGCATAATATTCTCTAGGTCCATCCTTGTTGCTGCAAATGGCAGAATTTCATTCATTTTTATGGTTGCATAGTGTTCATTTGTGACTAATCTTGTTTTGTCTGTATTTTAATTTACCCCCTCCCCAGATTATTTTGAAGAAAATCCTAGCCATCATATCATTTATTCAGTAACTTTCTTCCTAAAAGATAGAGATACTTCAGAAACAACAATATTTTTCTCATGCTTAAATAATTAACACCAATATCTTAGAAATTCCCAAATATCTAATCAATGTTAAAATGTCTTGTCTTACAATGATTTGTTTGAATCAGGATCAAGTTTTATACTTGTAACTGGCTGTTTTGGTTACGTCTCTTCAATCTTTTTCATCCATAGTTTCCACCTTGATTTTTTTCTCCTTGCAGTTTACTTGTTGAAGGAACTTGTCACCTGTTCTATAGAATTTCTGTCTGAATTTTGCTAATTTCTTCCCTATGGCATCATTTATAATGTTCCCTTAAATTGCTAGTTCAATTTCAAACCTTGATCAGATTCAGATTCCATCCTTATTAGTCAAGTCTACTTCATAAATGGTGTTGTGAACACCCCCAGGAGGCACATAAAGTCTGTTGCTATCTCACTTTGAAATGTTACCTAGATCTATTTTTTGCAGCTGAATTATTTTCCCCCTCCCATTCATATGGTCTAGTCCCAACCCACAGTACCTCAGAATGTATCTGTATTTGGAGGCAAGGTGGCTAGGCTGAAATGAAGTCATTAGGTGTTCTTATACAAACAGGGGGCTTCCCTGGTGTTCAGAAGTAAAGAATCCACCTGCTAATGCAGCAGACGTGGGTTCGATCCCTGGGTTGGGAAGATCCCCTGGAGTAGGAAATGGCAACCCACACCAGTATTCTTGTCTGGGAAATTCCATGGACAGAGGAGCCCGAAGGGCTGCAGTCCTTGGGGTCGCAAAAGAGTCAGACACAACTTAACACCTGTACAGCAACAGATACAAAGAGGAGGTGTGGACACAGACGCACACAGAGGGATGACCGTGTGGGACACAAGGAGAAGGTGGCGATCCACAAGCCAGGAAGGGACACTTCAGACAAACTAGTGCTGCTGATGCCTCGATCATCCCTCCGGCCACCGGAGCTGTGAAAAATAAACTCCTGTCATTTAAGCACCCCTGCCCCCTGGTCTGTGGTACATTGTCAGGGCAGCCCTAGCAAACTGATAGATCTATAAATTCATTAGACAATATAAAATTGTTATATTCTAATCCTACCATATCTATTGTTTATCAGCTAAATACTGTAAAGATAAATTTTCCTTCAATCACTATTTGGCCACTCATGGGGAAAATTAGCACAGGAAGAACAAGAGAGATGCTTGATTCTTTTCTTTTATGTCCCAGTTTTCAAAATAATGGTTTGGTCTCTTTTTATCCCCCCAAAGTGAGTGGCGGTTTTTTTCTTTTTCTTTTTTTTTTTTAGTATCAGATAGATTTAAAAATATTTGATGTGTTTCAATATACCTTTAATATATCATAAACATCTTTGTATGTCAATATAATTCTAAGTGATTAGCTTTAATGACTACATGGTTTTCCCGTATATGAATGCATTAGAATTTATATAACCATTTCTTACTGTTAGACATTTACATTACAACCTTTTTGATTTAGCGTTTCCACTCAAGTTCAGTCTTGCTCTCACAAATAAATACGTTTTTCCCTGAAGCAAGGTAGTACTTTCCCTAATTTATTTGAAAAGGTGAAATTAGTAGATTAATTTTTAATGATGACTATAGTATGAAAGGCAGTCTGGTTAGTTGAGTGGCCTTTTTATTGAAGCTTGAAAGATCTTTTCTAGTCTGTCTATTTAAAATATTCATACCATGGGTGAGGGGAAAATCTCTCTTTTTTTCTATCAAGGTTTGAAGTTCTTCATCAAGGACAGAAGATAAGCCTGGCAATTAAGCTCAAATAGTCATTAAGAGTGAAAAATGATGGTGGCAAGTTACTTTTTGATATTTCCACATTTGCTTAATGTTTTCATTTTTGAAAACCAATGTTCTTGCTTTGAAAGAAACCATTGCTA
The DNA here is from genome assembly GCA_006410875.1 of Neotragus pygmaeus. Taxonomy (NCBI): domain Eukaryota; kingdom Metazoa; phylum Chordata; class Mammalia; order Artiodactyla; family Bovidae; genus Neotragus; species Neotragus pygmaeus. The sequence continues at coordinate 888,123 of SJYV01005992.1, read as the reverse complement.
CCTTCGCTAAACCTTCTTAGTGGTAGGAACCAAGTCCATAGCCCACACTGTCCATCAAGGTGAGGACCAGAGCAGCTCTGGGTCAGGTGGCTGTCCATCCTGATATGCCTGGGTTGTTACAGTTTATGCCTATTCTGAAGCAGCTCCTCATAATGTCCTCTTTCACTCTCAAAAGAGTCCTGGTATGGTCAAGAAATTATATAATCATCCTAGATATTAACAATTTTGTTTCCTTCTACCTGTTCAGATTTCTTCATGTCCCAGCTTCCTCGAAGACAAGACGGTGCTATTGAAGAATAAAATTCTTCCTGTCCACCCAGATGTCCCCTCTCTCCACAATCATGTGGCTATAATTAGTTTCCCCCACTTTTGCTTATTTTTCACTTAAGCAAATTTATACCATCTCCCTCCTCATCCCCTATATATATATATATGTATATATATTTTTGTCATAGTCCCTTCAATAGGGCACAAAGCTGTCAGAGTAGGGAGGAAATTGCTGTGTAACACATCTGAATAGGGTTGGGTCCATGTGGAAAACTGAGGCTGGAAGGGTTATTGTCTGAGCCAAGGCAACACAACTAGGGAGTGAGAGCAGGACAAGGACCAGGGTCTCCCAATTTCTCTGCCAACTTGTCTTGGCTAAGTCATCCTTTTAATAATTGCTGNGGATCAGTTCCTGGAAAGACTGACTCCTCCATGTCATTTATTTCTTGCTCCCCATTTTTCTGGCTGAATTCCCATCTGGAGCATGGATGCTATTCCATGTAAACCAAGTTATTCAGCCTCTTTTTCTCCACTAATATTTCCTACTACACTATTCGTTTCTAATCTCTCTATATATCTGTAATTAAATATGTATTTTTCCAAGGATGCTGACTCTGTCCCCACCTTTGAATCACCTTGGATCCGCTCCTGTGTCACTTCCTCACTTCTCCTGCTGTAGCATTCCGGGAAACCCTCCCAAATTAACTACTCACACTCAAAGCCTGGTCTCGGGGTCTATCTGTAAGTGAAGATGCCACCTAAGCCATGCCCAGTGGGCTTCGGAGCCTATGGATTTGTGCAGTGAAAGATGTCTAGGTAGGAGATCTAAATTTAGAAGCTATCCGAATTTAGGAGATCCTGGAAGCCAGAGAGGAAATAAGCTCATTCTGAGGAAGGGATAAGAGGGAAGATACTAGGACATAAAGTTAAAAATGAAAGATACTCAAGCATAGTCTGTGAAACCAGGTAGACTTAGACAGTACCACTTCCTTTCCAGTGATCGAGGGCAGAGAACTTTTCAAAAAAAGTTATCTGGAAATACTGGACTAATTATTTTACAGTTATGTAATCAATTTAATTTATAGCTCTTCTGCCGTACCTTGAAAATTGAGTATTTACTGGTTCTTTATGAGCTGTAACATTTTATGGCCTGTCAGAGCATTGATTGATACGGTACACTGAAAAATAATCATATAAGATTACCTTAAAATACATATCAGTATCTGTCATTTTGACAGTGGAACTGCAATACTATAAATCTACAAAGATTAAAAATTTTAAGTGGAATGTTCTAAGTTGAATATTTATTAAAATAGCACAACTGCACCAAAAGAAGAATCAGAAACAAACCACTAGTTTAACTTGAAGAAAATTTAGCCCTTGAATTCTAAGACTACACCAGACCTCAGACATTTATGGTCCTTAGAGTGGTCTGCCATTNTTTGATGATGGCCATTCTGACTGGTGTGAGGTGATATCTCATTGTAGTTTTGATTTGCCTTTCTCTAATAATGAGCAATGTTGAGCATCTTTTCATGTGTTTGTTAGCCATCTGTATGTCTTCTCTGGAGAAATGTCTGTTTAGGTCTTTTCCCCCACTTTTTGATTGAGCTGCTTGCTTTTCTGGTATTGAGTTGTATGAGCTGCTTGCATGTTTAGGAAATTAATCCTTTGTCAGTTGTTTCATTTGCTATTATTTTCTCCCATTCTGAAGTTGTCTTTTCACCTTACTTATAGTTTTCTTTGCTGTGCAAAAGCTTTTAAGTTTAATCAGGTCCCACTTTATTTTTGTTTTCATTTCCATTACTCTAGGAGGTGGGTCATAGAGGATCTTTCTTTGATTTATGTCATGGAATGTTCTGCCTATGTTTTCCTCTAAGAGTTTTATAGTTTCTGATCTTAAATTTAGGTCTTTAATCCATTTTGAGTTTACCTTTGTGTATGGTGTTAGGAAGTGTTCTAATTTCATTCTCTTACATGTAGCTGTCCAGTTTTCCTGGCACCATTTATTGGAGAGACTATCCTTGCCCCATTGTATATTCTTGCCTCCTTTGTCAAAAATAAGGTACTCATGTGTGCATGGGTTTATTTCTTGGCTTTATACCTTGTTCCATTGGTCTATATTTCTGTTTTTCTGTACCATACTGTCTTGATGACTGTAGCTCTGTAGTATAATCAGAAGTTAGGAAGGCTGATTCCTCCAGCTCCATTATTCTTTCTCAAGACTGCTTTGACTATTCAGGGTCTTTTGTGTTTCCATATGAATTGTGAAATTTTTTGTTCTAGTTCTGTGAAAAATGCCATTGGGAATTTGATGGGATCACGTTGAATCTGTAGATTGCATTTGGTAGTATAGTTCTTTTCACAACATTGATTCTTCCTACTCAGAAACATGAAATATCTCTCCATCTGTTAATGTCATCTTTGATTTCTTTCATTAGTGTCTTATAATTTTCTGTGTACAGTTCTTTCTCTGTAAGTAAGTTTATTTCTGGATATTTAACTCTTTTTGTTGCAATGGTGAATGGGATTGACTCCTTAATTTCTCTTTCTGATTTTTCATTGTTAGTATATAGAAATGCAAGTGATTTATGTGTATTGATTTTTTATCCTGCAATTTTGCTAAATTCATTGATTAACTCTAGTAATTTTCTGATACTATATTTAGGGTTTTCTGTGTACAGTATCATGTCATCTGCAAACAGTGAGAGTTTTATGTCTTTTCTGATCTGGATTTCTTTTATTTCTTTTTCTTTTCTGATTGCTATAGCTAGAACTTTCAGAACTATAGTTGTGAAGGTGGGCACCCTTGTTTTGTTCCTGATCTTAGGGGGAATGTTTTCAGCTTTTCACCATTGAGAATAATCTTTGCTGTTGGCTTATCCTATATGGCTTTTACTATGTTGATGTAGGTTCCTTCTATGCCCATTATTGAAGAGTTTTAATCATAAATGGGTGCTAAATTTTGTCAAAGGCTTTTTCTGCATCTATCGAGATTATCATATAGTTTTTTATCTTTCTATTTGTTAATATGGTGTATCACATTGGTTGATTGCATGTATTGAAGAACCCTTGCATCCCCTGGAATAAACCCAACTTGATCATGGTGCATGAGCTTTTTGATGTGTTGGTGAATTCTGTTTGCTAAAGTTTTGTTGAGGATTTTTGCATTTATGTTCATCAGTGATACTGGCCTGTAGTTTTCTTTTTTGTGTTGTCTTTTTCTGGTTTTGGTATCAGGGTGATGCTGGCCTTGTAGAATGAGCTTGTAAGTGTTCCTTTCTCTGCAATTTTTTGAAAGAGTTTTAGAAGGATAGGCATTAGCTCTTCTCAGCAGTGTGTATGTATCTATCCCAAACTCCCTAACTATCTCTTCCTCTCAATCTTCCCCCTTGGCAACCGCATCTGTGTCTGTGAATCTGTTTCTGTTCTGTAAATAAGTTAATTTGTATCTTTTATTTTTAGATTCTGCATATAAGGGATGTCATAGGCTATTTCTCTTCTTCTCTCTGACTTACTCCCCTCAGTATGATAATCTCTAGGTCCATCCATGTTGATGTAAATGGCATTATTTCATTCTTTTTAATGGCTGAGTAATATTATATAGTATACATGTACCATATCTTCTTTATCTATTTCTCTGTCGATGGACATTTAGGGGCTTTCATGTCTTGGTTTTTGTAAACAGTGCTACAGTGAACATTGGGGTGCATGTATCCCTTCAGGCTGTGTTTTCTCCAGCCATATATCCAAGAGTGGGATTGCTGGGTCATATGGTAGCTCTATTTTTAGAATCTCCATATTGCTCTTCATAGTGCCTGCACCAATTAAGAAAGTGTAGGAAAGTTCTCTTTTCTTGGAGTGTTGATTTATAATTAGGTGGTTCAAATGTTCTTCAACCATCTCTGGGTATAGATTACAGTTAACTTGTTTATATAAATATATGATGCTGTTCATACTGAGATACTTTAATGCATTTTACAGACAACAGATAGCAGACAGGCTACCCTGGTAGCTCAGAGGGTAGAATCTGCTTCAGTGCAGGACACCTGGGTTTGATCCCTGGATTGGGAAAATCCCTTGGAGAAGGGACTGGCAACCCACTCCAGAATGTCTGGAGAATCCCATGAACAGATGAGCCTGGTGGGCTAAGGTCCATAGGGTCACAAAGAGTCAGACATGACTGAGCAACTAACACAGACAACATAGCATTACCAACGCAGGATTATGTCTCTTATGATCACTAGTGATAGTGATGAACAGCAATGACAATCACATTAGTTTTGGCAGGAAGCACTAGTTGCTTTGTTATTGTTCTGTGCTGTGCATATTACATCTATTAGCTATAGTTCAATACACCTGCAAGGTCTCTGTTCTCATTTTACAGGTGAAAAAACCATATTTCAGAGAGATTATGTAACATACCCAAGGTCACATCAGTGTGACCTCAAGTCTGTTGTACCTTAAGCCTTTGGATCTGTTTCAACTCTGAACTGCCACCCATGTTGAGCTTAAGAATAGGGATGAGTGGGAGCTTTGGTTTTGGGTAGTTTAAGTTTACAGTGGCTTTAAGGAAGTTAACTGTGCATTTCACTGCAGGATCAATATGACAAATAATGGTTTCAAATCTGTAATTTGAAAGCTCAAAGTGATGCTTATATGCTTAGCAACGTTATCCTGCCAAAACTACCGGGGCCACAGACCTATCTCCATGGAAATTTCATTCAAGATTTTGAAAGTTAATACCAGAGCTTTGAGATGCCAAAGCTACAGCAGCTGCAACAATAAGTCAGACAGTTCACAAAAAAGTTCTCCTTCCTGGCACCTTTGATCTTTGCAACTTCCTTTCCCATGTTAGGCTAAAATGGAAGAAGGAACAAAGGTGAAGTGCTCCCACAGTGCCTGCCAGAGAATGGTATCTGATACTATGATTCTGAGAGATTTGCTTTGCATGCAAATTTATAAACACATTGGCAGCTGTGTCATCTGGATAGTTTCCAACCCCTTCATCCGAAGAAGGTTGGGAGTTTCTTACAGTCACTGTTGTTGTACCTCTGGTGCTCAGAATACAGCCTGTCTTGTGGCTGGTCACAGTAAATGTTTATTAAATGACTCATCTTCCACAGATAGGCGTTTTGTTCCTGGCTGAATGTTTCCAAATCCATGTGTCAAAACCCCCAGTCCCAATGTGATCATATTAAGGGTTGAGGCCTTTGAGAGGTAAGTTCAGATGGGGTCATGAGGGTGGGGCTCCTCTGATGGTATTAGTGCCCTTATAAGAAGGGGAAAAGACATGAACATCTCTCTCCTCCATGCTCACATGCCAAGGAAAGGCCATACAAGGACATAGGGAGAAAGTGGCAACAGAGGCTCTCACCAGATACCTGCTGGTACTTTGGTTTTCAACTTCCCACCTCTAGAATTGTGAGAGATAAGTGTTTGCTGTTTAAGCCAACTGGTCTATGGAATTTGTATAAAGCCATCCAAGTGAGGTCACATTTTAAACATCAGAATGGTTCCACTAACCCAGTAAAATCCTGTGGGGACTGAATTTTGCTCAGCCACTTCAGGCATATGTCAATCTTGTCTTCCAGCCTAGACAGCAGGTAGCTCAAGTGCAGGTTGCAGCCTTCTTAGGATATCCCAGCTATGCCTACATTTGAGCTGCCTCTGACTGCCTGAGCACTCAGAGAATTTGTCCACTTGCCTGAGGGATGTGTGACTGTGGGCACAGATCTAGGCAGGCTGGCTGAGTCGAGCTGCACCTGCAGGTCCCAAATTCCAGCCACCCCAATGGCATCGCTGGAGGAAAGCTCATTTGGGGTGATGATGGGATGACTTTGCTCCCAATAAATAGAAATTCTTCTTCCCTTGCTCTTTTTCCTACTTAATTTACAGCCTGTGCAATGGAAAGAGAGGACAGGGGATGTAAAACCATTAATAAATGTGCGTTACTTCCTTGAGATGTCAGGGGACACAATAGAAAAGGCTTCATCTTCAGCTCAGGGTCCATGCCAATGAGTTTGAAGCAGTGCGTAATTTCTGGCAAAGACCTTTCTGGCTCACAGATGACAAGTGAGGTCGAGTATATGTTTTGCACTTGTTTTTAAAGCTATGAAGGGCAGAGGGTTGGGAGGTGGGATGAGAGAGTAGTCCCATGTCTAAATTCTCTCTTTTGTTTTCAGTGACCTCAGGCTGCCTCTTTCTGGGTGATGTGCCTTGCTGGGACCTGGGAGGTCTGAGGGGCTGCTTTTGGATCCCAACGCTGTGCTGTCACCAATTCTCATTTAGACTGGTGATAAAATGGTCACATGACTCATTTTCTAAACATGGACACTTTTGAGAATCAGAGTATTAATTACATGGGACAAAAGGACTGTCCTGGGCAAATTGGAATATAATGCGTACCTTAGCCAGTGACCTCTAACATTTATCACTTGCAATGAAGTCTTCAGATCATGGGATTTTGCTGGTAGTCTAGTGGCTAAGACTTCATTCTCCCAACGCAGGGGCCTGGGTTCGATCCTTGGTCAAGGATCCTGCATGCTGCAACTAAGACTGAAGATACCATATGCCACAACTAAGACCCGGTGCAGCTGAATAGATAAATATTGTTAAAAAACAAACTTCAGGCCAGCTCTCTACTTTCAGAAATTTCCTGCTAACCACTGCAGCAAAGGAGAAAATCTTTCCTATGGGCTCACCTTGGCACTTTGTTCTTCTAACGGATATTGATTGAGGATCTCCTCTGGGTACACAGTTGTAAAGAAGACAGTCATGGTTCTTGATCTTCTGTCACTTACAGTCTAATTTAAGTGTGGTCTTGGATGGACAAACAATGGCCACGACATTGTTCCTTGTCCACTGAGCCACCAGGCAAGTCCTTTTGGTACATCCTCAAGTGCACTAGGCCTCTGGGGGCAAGGGGTTAGGTAAGAGTGTTAAGGAAGTCCTCAGAGTAAGACACCCAAGCTCGGGAGAGAGACGTCGATTCCAGTTCTGACTGTCACACTTGACTTGGTGCCATGCAGCAAGATGCCTAGGCTCTCCAACAAACAGTAATAGCTACAGAGTGCCTGCGACATGAGTCCTAGCTCGCTCATTATTTGTCCTCTGAAAGTGAAAGAAAATGAAAGTGTTAGTCACTCAGTTGTGTCTGACTCTTTGTAACCTTATGACTATAGCCCGCCAGGTTCTTTTCTGTCCATGGAATTCTCTAGGCAAGAATACTGGAGTGAGTAGCCATTCCCCTTTCCAGGGGTTCTTCCTGACCCAGGATTGAACCCAGATCTCCCACATTGCATTCAGAGACTTTACCATCTAAGCCACCAGGAAAGCTTGCTCATTGCTCATCCTCTGAGCAACACTCAGATAGATAGTCTTATCTCCATTTTACAGCTGAGGTCTCGGAAAGAATTAGTGACCTGCCAATGATCCCATTGGAGGCAAAAAGCAAGTTTATATCAATATTTGAATCTAAGTTGCTATTGCAGGCTCCCTCACAGGAGCTGCAGGAAACATGGGTTTGATCCCTGGGTCAGGAAGATCCTCTTGAGGAGGGCATGGCAACCCATTCCAGTACTCTTGCCTGGAGAATCCCATGGACAGAGGAACCTGGTGGGCTACAGTCCACGAGGTTGCAAAGAGTTTCACACAACTGAAGAAACGGCACTCTCCTCACAACTATTCCACTATTCCAGTGGTTCAGGCACCAGCAGAAGCAGCCTCACCTGGAACCTTGTTCAAAATGCAAATTCTATTTTTCTACTTTATTCCTTTCATTTTAGTTAATTAATTAATTAAAAATTTATTTTATTAAAGTTCAGTTGATTTGCCAAGTTGTATCAGTTTCTGCTATACAGCAAAGTGAGTCAATTGTACATACATATATGTTCTTTAACATATTCTTTTCCATCATGGTTTATCTCAGGGTATTGAATAGAGTCCCCTGTGCTATACAGTAGGACCACGTTGTTTATCCATTCTATACATAATAGTTTGCATCTGCTAATGCCAAACTCTCAGTCCATCCACCACTACTCTTGTCTCCGCTTGGCAACCACAAATCTGTTCTCTGTGTCTGTTTCTGTTTCATAAATGAGTTCATTTGTGTTGTATTTTGGATTCTACATATAAGTGATATCATATGGTGTGTGTCTTTGTCTGACTTTCTTCACTTAATATGATCATCTCTAGGTCCATCCATGTTGCTGCAAATGGCATTATTTCATTTTTTTTAAGACTGAATAGTATGTCATTGTATATATGTGTAAAAGTATATATGTATATTTGTGTATTTCACATCTTCTTGATCCAGTTGTCTGTTGACACACTCAGGTTGTGTCCATGTCTTGGCTTGTCAATAGTTAGCCTGCTGAGTATTTGGAACATAGTAAATAGAAGGTTCAAAGAGTGAGGAAAACCATCTGTCTGGGCAGGGGAGGGCATTTTGGATGACTACACAACCGGCTGCTGCTACTAGCAGGGTATGGAGATATCCTCCCATTGTCTTTAAACTTCGTCCTTCTTTCCCATCTGTAGGAGATGATCATGATCATTATTACTGGTGAGACACCTGTTCAGGGTAATGAACGTTCAGTTCACTGCAATCAGCAATGAGCAGCTCCTTGTAATTGGCTCATAAGAATGACAAGGTGTTGAAAGCGCAGTTAAGGCCTTTCCAATTCACATGTGCCATTAGCAGGAGCTCATTAAAGACATGAACGAAGAGAAAGTGTAAATAAAGAAGCCTGCTGTTTGTAATTACAGCTGTACATCTGACCGCCTCCTCCCAGGGCTCACCCGAGAGGAGCTCCAGATGCCGGCACCTCCTGGCCCTTGTGTCTCAGCCTCTTTATTTATACCATGTCTCAGGATGTGCATCCCTGTGGAGCTGCAGGTGGGCTAGGATGCAACTTACAGAGTGGCAGTGATACATGTACACGACCCAGCTAGGTAGTTCCAGCCCAGTCTGTGGGGGTCCCAACAGCACCCCTTTCCTGCTGCCTCCTGGGGGCACAGCCTGGAACCTCAGTGTGGGTGGAGTGACCTTGCAGGTCTTGTGATGCAGAGTTCTTTGGCTTATCTTCCCTACTGTAAAAATAAAAGTAAGTGACAACCAAGATTACCAAAAAACTACCTCTACTATATATAAAATAGATAACCAACAAGGACCTGCTATATAGCACAGGCAACTACACTCAATATTTTGTAATAACCTATAAGGGAAAAAAATCTTAAAAAGAATACATATATCTATAACTGAATCACTTTGTTGTACACCTGAAACCAGCACAAATTATAAGCCCACTATACTTCAATTAATAAAATGTGCTTAATGTATAGTCAAGAAACATCTGTTGAGTGATTCCTCTATGCCAGGCTCCATTTTGGGACATTCTGCTTCGATTTCAACATGTTTCTAACTAGAGGTGTTCCTGAAGTCTGCTGTCTACAAAGGCAACCCAGTAAACCCAGCTGCATGGTATGATTCAAGGTGCAGAGAAAGGCATCTTTTTCTACATTAAAAAAATCCTAACAAACAATCATTCTAAAGACAACAGAAATGTCTCAGTGTATCTTGAGGGGAAAGAGGATTTTTTAAGGAATCCCTCCACGTCCAAGGAGTGATGACTGCATGGACTCAGGAGGACCTAGAGGAGCTATTCCACATGCAAGGTCAGGAGGGGTGGTGGTGAGGAGATACCCCTTGTCCAAGGTAAGGAGCAGTGGCTGTGCTTTGCTGGAGCAGCCGTGAAGAGATACCCCATGTCCAAGGTAAGAGAAACCCAAGTAAGATGGCAGGTGTTGCAAGAGGGCATCAGAGGGCAGACACACTAAAATCATAATCACAGAAAACTAGTCAATCTAATCACACTAGGACCAGAGCCTTGTCTAACTCAGTGAAACTAAGCCATGCCCGAGAGGCCACCCAAGAAGGGCAGGTCATGGTGGAGAGGTCTGACAGAATGTGGTCAACTGGAGGAGGGAATGGCAAACCACTTCAGTATTCTTGCCTTGAGAATGCCATGAATGTATGAAAAGGCAAAATGATAGGATACTGAAAGAGGAACTCCCCAGGTCATTAGGTGCCCAATATGTAACTGGAGATCAGTGGAGAAATAACTCCAGAAAGAATGAAGGGATGGAGCCAAAGCAAAAACAATACCCAGTTGTGGATGTGACTGGTGATAGAAGCAAGGTCCGATGCTGTAAAGAGCAATATTGCATAGGAACCTGGAATGTCAGGTCCATGAATCAAGGCAAATTGGAAGTGGTCAAACAGGAGATGGCAAGAGTGAATGTTGATAGTCTAGGAATCAGTGAACTAAAATGGACTGGAATGGGTGAATTTAACTCAGATGACCATTATATCTACTACTGCAGGCAGGAATCCCTTAGAAGAAATGGAGTAGCCATCATGATCAACAAAAGAGTCCAAAATGCAGTACTTGGATGCAATCTCAAAAATGACAGAATGTTCTCTGTTTGTTTCCAAGGCAAACCATTCAATATCACAGTAATCCAAGTTTATGCCCCAACCAGTAATGCTGAATAAGATGAATTTGAATGGTTCTATGAAGACCTACAAGATCTTTTAGAACTCACACCCAAAAAAGATGTGCTTTTCATTATAGGGATCTGGAATGCAAAAGTAGGAAGTCAAGAAACACCTGGNACATTCTAGGAATCAGCGAACTAAAATGGACTGGAATGGGTTAATTTAACTCAATGGACTATTAGTCAGTCAAAAAGAAATGAAGTTGGATCTCTTGTAGAGACATGGATGAACCTAGAATCTGTCATACAGAGTGAAGTAAGTCAGAAAGAATAAAACAAATATGGTATATCAATGTATATATGTGGAATCTAGAAAAATCGTACAGATGAACCTCTTCACAGGGCAGGAATAGAGACACAGATGTAGAGAAAGGACATGTGGACATGCAGTGGGGCAGGGAGAGGGGTGGGATAAAATGGAAGATTGGGATTGGCATACATATTAGACTGGCCAGAGTACATTCAGGTTTTCCCCTTATACCTTGCAGAAAAACTCAAATGAACTTTTTGCCCAACATAATACACTATCATGTGTAAAAGAGATAGCTAGTGAGAAACTGCTATACATTACAGGGAGCTCAGCTCAATGCTCTGAGGTGATCTAGATAGGAAGGATGGGGGGAGGTTGGGAGAGCGTTCCAAGAGGGAAGAGATATACGTATACTTGTGGATATATGTATACATGTGGCTTGTTCCCTTTGTTATACAGCAGAAACTAACATAACACTGCGAGGCAACTACAGCCCAATTTAAAAAACAAGAAATAAGAACTCTGACATGTTTATCAAGCTCGCACAGGGACTTTGGTGTACCTTCAAGTTTGTAAACTACTGGCTTACAGGGATGTGTGTGTGCTATAATGAAGTCAGGCCCTTACATGGGGTGACAATAACTGGATCAGAAGCCAAGAGGATAGAGATAGAGATTCCAGCAAGGGGACAGAAGAAGGGAGAGGGAGAGAGAGAGAGGGAATATGAATATGCATATGAAAGTTAGACAAACAGATAGACAGCAAAAAGGGGAGAAATAAACAGAGGGAAAGTAATCCCAACAGAGCAGTTTCATCCACTGAACAGAGTCTAGATCAGTCCAGGTACTTTTTCTAACACCTTGGGACTGTCACAGGTATAGCCCAGGAAGGTTGTCATTTCTTCATGGAAGTGTCCTCTATCTTATCCTAAGGGCCCTCACATGGACCATCAGAGTTGGGCCTACCTCACAAATGTCCTTTAGGTGCTTGATGTAATGACGCTCAGTGCTCATGATTTCATTGATGACGTTGGCCCGCATCTGGTCCCGGTTTTGGAGTGGCCGGCCCAGACAGAGGCAGTCTGAGTTGGGGTCCAGGTGCCCATTCTGAACGTCACTGGGGCCTTCCTCTACCCCATCCTCCTGGTTCACCCATAGCTGTAGAGGCAGGCAGAAGAAGAAGAATGGGTTAGCTTCCTTCTTTGAGAAGTTTTTAGCCAAGTANCAGACAGAGGCAGTCTGAGTTGGGGTCCAGGTGCCCATTCTGAACGTCACTGGGGCCTTCCTCTACCCCATCCTCCTGGTTCACCCATAGCTGTAGAGGCAGGCAGAAGAAGAAGAATGGGTTAGCTTCCTTCTTTGAGAAGTTTTTAGCCAAGTAGAAAAAGGATAAACTAAAATCTTCAGGTATTCATAGAGCCAGAACCTTCAACCAGAGCCCTCTTTAACTGAATGCCAGGACCAACTCTAGGGTGATTTGTTGGACTTATCTATGAGTCTATTCCTCTCTAGGCCTATAGTGACCTATCCATAAAATGGAGGATGGAGAAGAGTAGGACTAAATCATCTCTAAGAGACTTCTTGGCTAGGAAGGTTTCAGAGGAGAAAAGAGTTATGGCAAACAGAACTCATTTGTGCTGGAGCATATTGAGCCATCACAGCTGGATCAAAAAATACAGATTAAATTATAATCTTGGAAGCTGAAGGGCCCAAGACGGTGACATAAGACCCTGATCTCACGTCCTCCCATGGACACACCAAATCTACACCTATATAGAGAGCAATTTTAAAACTGGACTTCATTTTATTTTTATAGAGCAATTTTGAGGGGTGATTAGATAGTTACTGCACATAAAAGGACCAGATAGAAATTGGTTATAAAGATGGAAACATGATATCCATGAACCATACCTCTGAAGTGGCAATTTGCAGTAGTGAGGGATATTGCTGAGGGGCATAAGCAAAGACTCACCTAAACCCATCAGTTTAAAGAACAGACACACACACGTAGAGAACAAACTTATAGTTACCAGAAGAGAAGGGTTGGGGAGGGATAGAGTGGGAGTCTGGTACTGACATGTACACACTGCTGTATTTGAAATAAACAACAAAGACCTACTGTACAGCACAGGGAACTGTTATATATCTGCTCAATATTCTGTGATAACTTAAAATAATTTGAAAAAGAATACATGCATACATATAACTGAATCACTTTGCTCTACATCTGAAACACAACATTGTTAATCAATGAAGGCTAAAAGACAAAAGCAGAATAAACAACTATAACTATACTAATTTGTTAAGGGATATATAAAGTAAATAGAGGCAAAATGTGAGATCAAAAATATAAAATATGAGGTGAGGGAATAAAAGTGTAGTGCTTTGAGAATGTCTTCAAACTGTCAGTATAATAGACAGCTATATGTTGTTGTTTGCTGTTCAGTCTCTAAGCTCTGACCAATACTTTGCGATCACATGGACTACCTTCACTGTCTTCCGGAGTTTGCTCAAATTCATGTCTATTGATTCAGGGATGCTATCTAACCGTATCATTCTCTGTCGCCCTCTCCTCCCTTTGCCTTCAGTCTTTCCCAGTATCAGGGTCTTTTGCAGTGAGTCAACTCTTCACATAAGGTGGCCAAAGTATTGGAGCTTCAGCATAATTCCTTCCAATGGATATTCAGGGTTGATTTCATTTAGGATTTACTTGTTTGACCTCATAGTCCAGGGGATTCTCAAGAGTCTTCTCCAGCACCAAAGTTCAAAAGAATCAATTTTTTGGCATTCAGTGTTCTTTGTGGTCCAACTCTCACATCTGTATATGATTGCTTGTAAAACCATAGTTTTGACTATACATACCATTGTAGGCAAAGTGATGTCTCTGTTTCTTAATACACTATCTAAGTTAGTCATAGCTTTCCTTCCAAGGAGCAAGTATCTTTTAATTTCATGGCTGCAGTCACCATCTGCAGTAATTTTGGATCCCAAGAAAATTAAATCTGTCATTGTTTCCACTTTTTCCCATTCTAACTGCCATGAAGTGATGGGCCCATATGCCATGATCTTAGTTTTCTGAATGTTGAGTTTTAAGCAAGTTTTTTTCACTCTCCTCTTTCACCCTCATGAAAAAGCTCTTTAGTTCCTCTTCACCTACTGCCATTAGGGTGGTATCATCTGTATATCTGAGGCTGTTGGTATTTCTCCCAGCAACCTTGATACCAGCTTGTAATTCATCGATCATATTTTACATGATGTATTCTGCATACAAATTATATAAACAGGGAATCAATATACAGCCTTGATATATTCCATTCCCAATTTGGAGCTAGTCAGTTTTTCCATGTAAGGTTCTAACTGTTGCTTCCTGACACATATAGGTTTTTCAGGAGACAAGTAACGTGGTCTTGTATTCCCATCTCTTTAAGAATTTCTACAGTTTGTTGAGAAACACACAAAGGCTTTGTCCATCAAGTCAGTGATGCCATCCAGTCATCTCATCCTCTGTCGTCCCCTTCTCCTCCTGCCCCCAATCCCTCCCAGCATCAGAGTCTTTTCCAATGAGTCAACTCTTTACATGAGGTGGCCAAAG
>SJYV01005992.1:857993-873414 GCA_006410875.1 Neotragus pygmaeus | reverse complement strand
CTTTGTTGGCAAAATAATATCTCTGCTTTTTAATATGCTGTCTAGGTTTGTCATAGCTTTTCTACCAAGGAGCAAATATCCTGTAATTTCATGGCAGCAGTAACCTTTCATAGTGATTTTTGAGCCCCCCAAAATAAAGTCTGTCACTGTTTTCCCATCTATTTGCCATGAAGTGATGGGACCAGACACCATGATCTTCATTTTTTGAATGTTGAATTTTACGCCATTTTTTAAACTCCCTTCTTTCACCTTCATCAAGAGGCTCTTTAATTCCTCTTTGCTTTCTGCCATAAGGATATGTCATCTGTATATCTGAGGTTATTGATATTTCTCCAGCAAACTTGATTCCAGCTTGTGTTTCATCCAGCCCAGCATTTCCCATGATGTACTTTGAATATAAGTTAAATAAAGAGGGTGACAATATACAGTCTTGACATACTTCTTTCCCAATTTTGAACCACTCTGTTGTCCCATGTCCAGTTCTAACTGTTGCTTCTTGTCCTGTATACAGGTTTCTCAGAAGACAGGTAAGTGTTCTGGTATTCTCATCTCTTTAAGAATTTTCCACAGTTATATTTTAGATTCCACATACGAGTGATATCATATACTATTTGTCTTTGTCTGACTTACCTGCCTCCTGAGAAATCTGTTTGCAAGTCAAGAAGCAACAATTAGAACTGGACATGGAACAACAGACTGGTTTCAAATCAGGAAAGGAATACGTCAAGGCTGTGTAGTGTCACCCTGCTTATTTACCTTATACGCAGAGTACACCATGCAAAATGCTGGGCTGGATGAAGAACTCGAGAGACTCTTCATGAAAGTGAAAGAGGAGAGTGAAAAAGTTGGCTTAAAACTCAACATTCAGATAACTGAGATCATGGCATCTGGTCCCATCACTTCATGGCAAATAGATGGGGAAACAATGGAAACACTCACAAACTTTATATTTTGGGGATCAAAAATCACTGCAGATGGTGACTGCAGCGATGAAACCAAGATACTTGTTCCTTGGAAGAAAAGCTATGACCAACCTAGACAGCATATTAAAAAGCAGAGACATTACTTTGCTGACAAAGTTCCATCTAGTCAAAGCTATGGTTTTTCCAGTAGTCATGTATGGATATGAGAGTTGGACTATAAAGAAAGTTGAGCACTGAAGAATTGATGCTTTTGAACTGTGGTATTGGAGAAGACTCTTGAGAGTCTCTTGGACAGCAAGGAGATTAAATCAGTCAATCCTAATGGAAATCAACCTTGAATATGCATTGGAAGAACTAATGCTGAAGCTCCAATGCTGTATTCATTTCATGTGAAGAACTGACTCCTTAGAAAAGACCATGATGCTGGGAAATTTGAAGACAGGAGGAGAAGGTGATGACAGAGGATGAAATGGTTGGATGGTAACAGTGACTCAATGGACATGAGTTTGAGTAAGCTCCAGGAGTTGGTGATGGACAGGGAGGCCTGGCATGCTACAATCCATGGGTTCACAAAGAGTTGGACACAAATGAGCAACTGGACTGACTTACTTCACTTAGTATAATAATCTCTAGGTCCACCCATGTTGCTGTAAATGACATAATTTCATTCTTTTTTTTATGACTGAGTAGTGTTCTATTTTGTATATGTTCCACCTCTTCTTTGTTCAAATTCATCTTTCGATAGACATTTAGTTTGCTTCCATGTCTTAGCTGTTGTTAATAGTGCTGCAATGAACACTGGAGTGAATTATCTTTTCAGATTATAGCTTGTCCGAATATACAGGGCATGACATGACCCTTTAATAGCACGGTATACTGTCTGTCTGTTCATATATTGTGTATTTGTTTGTGTTTTATATACAAAAAGAGTAAGATGTTTTTCACCCCCTTCAAACATCCCCACGGCAATGCAGATATGTAGATGGAAAATGATGATGGCAAAGATAAAGACTCACAGAGGTATTAAGAGATGGATGTAGCTGTCCCTGTGTAGCACTCACTCTGTGCTGGGTGTCATCCCAAGTACTTTAGACCTAGGGTCCCCACCCCTGGGCCTCGGACTGGTATTGGGCTATGGCATCTTAGGAACTGAGCTGCAGAGCAGGAAGTGAGCGGTGGGTGAGCGAGTGAAACTTCATCTGCTGTTCCCCATATTGCATTAGCACCTGAACCATCCTCCTGACTTCCCCAGTCCATGATAAAATTGTCTTCCAAGAAGTCGGTCCCTGATGCCAAACAAGTTGGGGACTGTTGCTTTAGACAACATATAGTTTGATCCCCACATTGAAGTACTTAGTTGATGGGAGAACTGAGGCAGAAAGTAGTCAAGTGACTTGTCCACAGAAGTGTCCACATTTGCAGTTGATAAAAAGTCTGGGACTTTGGTTGATCCTTCCATTTCTGCTGACCACACCCAAGCATTTTGGATAGTTGGGTGTTTTCTCCTTAATGACTTGAAGGGAAGCACATTTTCTAGGTTTTGTGCCCCACTACCCCAGCATGGACAGCACTAACTTGGTATCAGTGAAACTAGTGTCTGATGGGTGCAGTGCAAGGTGGAAGAGAGGAAGTGTTGTCCCTCTCTAGTAGCTCTGCCCTGGAAGCTGGATGTTGAGACAGTGGGACTTCGTGTAGTTGGTTGAATTAAACTTTAGCCTCTACATACATGTTTGCAGCTGTGCATTCTAGAAGGACCACATCCAAAGAGTGAAACTGTCCCAGGTCCAATAAAAGTCCTCTTTTGGATGTGGAAAAAAGAACCTTTCTCTACTGTTGGAAGTGTAAGTTGGTACAATCATTATGAAGAGCAGCATGGAGATTTCTTAAACCCTAAAAATAGAGTTGCCATATGATCCAGCAATCCCACTTCTGGGCATATATCTGGAAAAGATGAAAACTCTAATTAAAAAAGATACCTGCAAACCAAAGTTCATTGCAGCACTATTTACTATAGCCAGGATATGAAGCATCTTAAATGTCCATTGACCGATGAATGGATAAAGAAGACGTTTACTCAGCCATAAAAAGGAATGAAGTAATGCCATTTGCAACAACATAGATGGACCTAGGGACTGTAATACTAAGTTAAGTCAGTCAGAGAAAGACAAATACCATATGATATTGCCTATATGTGAAATTAAAAAAGTCAATACAAGTGAATTTACATACAAAACAGAAATAGACTCACAGACATAGAAAACAATCTTATGGTTACCAAAGGGGGGAGGGGTTGAGGGATAAATTAAGAGTTCAGGATTAACATATACACACTACTATATGTTAAATAGATAACCAATAAGCATAGGGAACTATATTTAGTATCTTATAATAACCTATAATGGAAAAGAATAATCCACCTATACATCAACAAAAAAAATACAAAAACTATGCAGGCGATTAAGATGTATTGCCAACATCTGCTGGATCCTGGAAAAAGCAAGAGAGTTTCAGAAAAGCATCTATTTCTACTTTATTGACTATGCCAAAGCCTTTGACTGTGTGTATCACAATAAACTGTGGAAAATTCTGAGAGAGATGGGAATACCAGACTACCTGACCTGCCTCTTGAGAAATCTGTATGCAGGTCAGGAAGCAACACTTAGAACTGGACATGGAACAACAGACTGGTTCCAAACAGGAAAAGGAGTACGTCAAGGCTGTATATTGTCACCCTGCTTATTTAACTTCTATGCAGAGTATATCATGAGAAATGCTGGGCTGGAAGAGGCACAAGCTGGAATCAAGATTGCCGGGAGAAATATCAATCACCTCAGATATGCAGATGACACCACCCTTATGGNGACTGAACTGAACTGAAGATGTATAGTTCACTGGTCTAGCTACAGTGGACAAGTACATATGTACTTGTACAGTCCATATGTACCAAAATGATAACAAAAACATTTGCCTTCCTCCATTATTTCATTGCTAGGAATTTATTCAGAGACAATTCCAGATGCACAGGACATTATAACTACAGTGCTTATTAAATTTTACTTATAATTGGAAACCTGAGACTGAAAAACAATAAGCTTTCAAATTACATTTCTTTTGATCCAGACATAATCAGGTTTGCCAACATATATTTATCTAGATCCCAAGGATAGCTGCATAATGGTGAAAAGCTGGAAATATCTTAGTTTTCACAATTAGGTTGGGTGAATAAAAATGTACTTTATCTACACATGATATATACCATACCATCATTAAATGATGATAAAAATGAATATTTAACGGTGGAGGAATGGTCTTCGTGTTGTGTGAAGTGAATAAAATTACAATCTGAATCAACAGTCTCTAATGGGTGCTTACTGTGTGTCGCCAGGCAGTGCTCTAGGCCCTAGGAAGGCATTAGTGAACCGAAACAACAAAACCCCAACGTAATCGTGGAGATGACAGTCTAGTGTGGGGAGAGTGGTGATTTTATGGCATGTTAGGAGGTTAAAAGCGTGACAGCAAGTAGATCCGTCTAAGGGAGATAGAGGATAGTGAGGGTGTGTAGGGGCGGTGAGTGGAGGGTTTTCAGTGTGAAAAAAGCCTCAGTCTGGACAGCCTCACTGAGAAGGTAGCATTTGGGTCAAGGTTGAGGGAGTGAATAAACAACAAATTCCTCCTGTGTAGCACAGGGAACTATACGATAAACCATAGTGGAAAAGAATGTATTGGGTTAGTCAGAAAGTTCATTTGGGGTTTTCCTTAAGAAGGTAAGAAAAACCCAGATGAACTTTTTGGCCAACCCAATATATGTATGTATAACTGAATCACTTTGCTGTATAGAAGAAATGAACACAACATAGTAAATCAACTATATTCCAGTAAAATAAATTAAAAAAAAAGATTGAAGGGGGATGAAGGAGTGACCATGGGATAGGGAAGTCCCCAGGTGAAGGGGACCTTGCAAGGGCCCTGGGGCCACACGTACCTGGCTCATCCAGGGACCACTGAGGGGCCCGATGTGGGTGGAGTCAGGCAAAGGAGGGTGAGGCTTAAAAGGTGAGAGCAGTGTGACTACAGAGGGTCCCGAGAGCCATTGACAGGAATTCTACTTTTGCTTGAAGAGAAATGGGAGGGATGTTTCTGTGTTTATAATATTCTATAGCTTCACTGTCCAGTATGATAACCTCTAACTCCTCTTCGCTACCAAGAACCTGAATTGTGGCTACTTTGAACTGCGTGCATTGTAATTGTAAAATACACACTGGGCTTAAAGGCCAAATTCAATACTGCTGCTGCTGTTCCTGCTAAGTTGCTTCATTCGCGACCAACTCTTTGTGACCCCATGGGCTGTGACCTGCCAGGCTCCTCTGTCCATGGAATTCTCTAAGCAAGAATACTGGAGTGGGTTGCCATGCCCTCTTCCAGGGGATTTTCCCACTCTTTGCGACCCCATGGACTGTGACCTGCCAGGCTCCTCTGTCCATGGGATTCTCCAAGCAAAAATACTGGAGTGGGTTGCCATATCCTCTTCCAGGGGATTTTCCCAACCCAGTGATCAAACCTGCATTTCCTGTGGCTCCTGCATTAAAGGCAGATTCTTTGCTACTCAGCCACCGGGGGAAGCCCAAGTCTGTATTCTTTAGTACAAAAAATAATTTAAAATATCTTCATCATTTTTATATTTGACTACACATTGAAATATCAAGATTTTAGATATGTGGACTTTTTTTACTTTGTAAAAATAATTCATTTGTTTTTATCTGAAATGCAGTTGTTTTGCCATTTGTTCTTTCTTGTCTATGGGCTATGAAGAAGAGCAGGTTTAAACATGTGTAACTCATTCTGTCACCTCCTGCCCACTGTCTTTTGGTCAGCTGTTTTAGTGGCATTTCTTTGTGACAGCAGCCAGCAACAGTAGGGGGACTTCTGGACTTTGTATTGTCAGACCCTTGTGCAACCTTGGATGGATCTGTGATTATATCCTTTGCTGCTAAAGCAGTACACATGTTGGCAGTTTCTCTCCACTTGGCCTTATTAGAAAATCTTGGGCAAATTGTGAATTATTCAAGATAGCTGCTATTTCTTCATCCACTTCAACAGTTTCATCTTTCTTAAATATGAAATTTGCATCAAATACTGAGTCTTTTTCTTGTCCTATGATTCCTCCATTATAAATAACTTGGCATCTTTTGGTTGGTCCTGTCTTAGGGAATTTGAAGAGGTGAAATGTTGCAGAAACCAAACAGCAGTCACCAATCACATTTTCTAGTTCCTTGTTTTGGGCTGTAATGAAATTGGCAGTGACCAAACGTGGAGGGTGGAAGCCAATTTTTTGGGCAAGGATAGGAAGATCTTTCCCGTCTTTTTTGACTAGCAAAGATGTCACTGAAATATAGCCTCCCACCATGCTTTAACATTCAATATATCTCCTGCAGCACTTGCTGTTTATTAGGTACAAGGTTAATGACATAATTGGATATCACAATATCATAATGCTCATTCTTGATTCCAGCCTCTTCCAGTTTCTCTATGCAGCTATGAATAAAGGTCACATTGGGTGCCTGGAAACCATATTTTTCCATGTGTTATTCAATGTACTTGTTATCCACTTGTACCTGATCTTCTGTCATATCTATTCCAGTGACATGTCGCTTCTCACCAACCAACTAAACATAGCAATCTCAGTTAATTCCACTACCCAAGGCCAAAATTCAGCAGTTTTCTAGACACTCAGATATGACCAGACCACAGCCATAATACCTTAAGGATGCTTCCTCGTGTATATCCTGCAGGGATTCCCAGATGTTTTTGCAGACCAGCCTGCTGCAGTGACACAGGTATTGGTCTGCTGATATCTTCAGCACCTGCACGTCTTTCTGGATCTCAGTGTTGCAGGGGGATCACCATGTCTCCTCTGTATCCAGGACTTGGGTACCCTGCAGATGGCTCTTGAGGCTAGATGCTGTGTGCTGTGCTTAGTTGCTTAGTAAAGTCTGACTCTTTGTGATCCCATGGATTGTATCCCACCTGGCTCCTCTGTCCATGGGATTCTCCAGGCAAGAAAACTGGAGTGGGTTGCCATGCTCTCCTCCAGGGGATCTTCCCAACCCAAGGGTCGAACTCAGGTCTCCTGCATTACAGGAAGATTCTTTACTGATGGAGCCTCCAGGGAAGCTATATATATTGAATTAAATAAATACATTATTAAAGTTAATCGAGCTGCTTCATTCTCCCTTTATGGATGTGGCTAGCAGAAAATGTAAGTTTACAGGTGCAATCCCTTCCTATTTCCACTGGATGATCCTGTTCCATAGAGAACAACGGGATTGTTCAATCACTCAGTCATGTCTGACTCTCTGTGACCCCATGAATTGCAGCACACAAACCTTTCCTGTCCTTCACTATCTCCCTGATTTTGCTCAAACTCATGTCCATTGAGTCAGTGATGCCATTCAATCATCTCATCTTCTGTCGCCCCCTTCTCCTGCCCTCAATCTTTCCCAGCATCAGGGTCTTATCGAATAAGTTGGCTCTTCCCATCAGGTGGCCAAAGTATTGGAGCTTCAGCTTCAGCATCAGCCCTTCCAATGAATATTCAGGGTTGATATCCTTTAGGATTGACTGGTTTGTTTTCCTTGCTGTCCAGATGACTTCAATTCTATAGATGAGAGTTGGAAGCAAATGAGACCCTCATGATTGTGTTGGGGGATGAGCAGAAATGGTAGGAAATGGGATATGAATTCACATTTATTTATTTTGGGGCTGTGCTGTGTTGTGTGGCTTGTGGGATCATAGTTCCCCTACCAGGGACTGAACCCGTGCCTTCAGCAGTGAAAGCTCAGAGTCCTAACCACTGGACCACATAGGAATTCCTAGGATATATTTTGAATCATAAATGATACAGTTTTGAGGACAGACTGGATGGGAATGTGAGAGGATAACTCTAGGATTTTTAACAAGGAAACTGGAAGGGTGGAGCTGGGACTGATCAGGTCTCAGCATCAGGTATTGAATTTGAGGTGTCCACAGCACAGCCAAGTAGAGATGCTTGGTAGAGAGTTACAGAGGGGAGTCTGGAGTTGGGGGAGAGGGCAGGGCTGGGGAGTGAGCTTGGAGGGGCTGTTTCAAGCCCTGAGTCTAGACAAGGACCCCAGGGAAGAGAAGAGGACTGAGCCCCCGGTGCTCCAGCTCTGAGAGGCTGGAGGAAGAGGAGAAACTGCAAAGCAAGCCAAGAATGTATGGGGAAGGGGGACTGGAGGACTGACATCCGACAGGCAGAGCAAAGAAAGAGCTTTCAGGAGGCAGGAGAGCGAGAGAGAGGCAAACGCCAAAGAGAAGAGGGCTCTTTTAGTTGAAGGCTGATGGGAATGTCTGAAGGCAGACCCACCAGGGAGGAATTTGGAGGAAGTATTGCTGCAATTTTTTTTCAAAGAAATTAGTGTAAAAATGAGCGAAAACTGGGAACATAGCGTTAATATTAGGCTATGCATCCAAATGTGAACAGTTGCACCCTTGGGATGATGAATGTGTTTCTTAAAATTTTGTTGTGACTTAAGAAAATAATTCCTATAACAACCAGGTTAATTTTGAGCAGAAAAAGTTCTAAAATCAACAGTGGAGTTAGTTTGTACAATTTCTTAATAGCTAAACCCTCTAATCAGCTCAGTTCTTAAATACAGAATTGGAAGTTGGGAACTCCCTATGGATGTTTTCAAATTTCCCTTAAAAAATGGAGTGGCATTATCTTTTTTTGGGCTGAGACACAATATTGAATTTCTCCTTAAATTACTAGGAGCTGGCCTGTCTCTAGAACGGACCTGAACAAATTGATCTACCCTGTGTCAATGAAGGGCTTTTAAAAGGATCTCCTTGCCTTTCAGCCTTTTTTATTATTTATTTATTTATTTATTTATTAAAATTAATTAATTAATTATTTTAAATTTTACTTTACAATGCTCTATTGGCTTTGCCATACATCGACATGAATCCACCACAGGTATACACAAGCTCCCAATCCTTTTAATTGAAGGATAATTGATTTACAATATTGTGTTGGTTTCTGCCACACAGCAACATGAATCTGCCATAGGAACACATATGTCCCCTCCCTCGTGAACCTCCATCCCACCTTCCACCCCATCCCAACCCTCTAGGTTGTCATAGAGCCATGGTTTGAGTTCCCTGAGTCATACAGCAAATTCCCATTAGCTATTTATTTTACATATGGTAGCGTATGTATTTCCATGCTACTCTCTCCATTCGTCCCACCCACTCCCCCCTCACCCCCCATCCTGTGTCCATAAGTTGTTCTTTATGACTGTATCTCCTTTGCTACCCTGCAAATAGGATCATCAGTATCATCTTTCTAGATCTCATACATATATGTTAAAATACGATATTTATTTTTCTCTTCTGTACTTCTCTCTGTGTAATGCACTCTAGTTTCATCCACTTCATTAGCACTGACCAAATTCATTCCTTTTCCTTTTTATGCCTGAGTAATACTCCACACACACACACACACACACACACACACACACACACGTATATCCATGAGGTGAAAAGTCTCTCAGTCATGTCCTACTTTTTGCGACTCCATGGACTGTAGTCTGACAGGCTCCTTTGTGCATGGGATTTTCCAGGCAAGAATACTGGAGTGGGTTGCCATTTCCTTCTCCAGGGGATCTTCCCAGCCCCGGGATTGAACCCGGGTCTCCTGCACTGCAGGAAGACTCTTTACTGTCTGAGCTACCAAGGAAGCCCATATATATATATATATATCACAGCTTCTTTATCCATTCATCTGTTGATAGACGTCTATGTTGCTTCGATGTTCTAGCTATTGTAAATAGTGCTGCAATGAACATTGTGGTACATATGTCTTTTTCAATTATGGTTTTCTCAGTGCCGTTTAGTCTTTTAGTGTGAAACTCAAGGGGAAATTCCCTATGTCAGAATTATTCCCATGTGAATGGTACTTAGGCCAGTATTTGGTGCAGCCCCGGTTTTTACTTGAGAAGTGATTATTCACAGTAAAATAGTGGTAGCCACTATTCACTGAGTGTTCAACACAGATATGATGTTAAGAACTTTATCTACATTTATCGATATTAATATAATCAGCATACAAACCTACGAGTTAGATATTCTTATTACGTTCTTTTTGATGGCTAAGGTAGCTGAAACTCAGAGATCACATAGGTGGTAGGGCCGGATTTGCCTGATCAAAGTTCAAGTTCCAGTCTACTCTCAAGGGTGGAACTCTCTCTGGGTGAAACCTCCCTTCCCCACCCAGGCCCTGCTACCTATGGGTAGGTAGGGAGGCAGTGCAGTGGGGATTCCACTGGGGCAGCCTTTTGTCAAGATTTTAGAATAAACAAAAAATGTATTTTCTTACTGAAGAAAGAGTTTTTCTGCCTTCAGAGCTTAAAAACTAGTCAAGAAAAGTTCTCAGTACTGTCTGTAACCTTGGCCTGTGATAGAGTTTTGGCAAATCCAGTCTCTGGTATCACTAAGAGGGGGTCAAGCCTCCCCATTTATCTCTATATAAGAGGGCGTTGCATCTTAGCAATGGGAGAAAATGTCTTAAAACAAATTCTTTCAAGAAGACAAACAAAGAAACTGAAATAAATAAATAAAGGGAAAAAAATCTCAGAAGCAAAAAGAAAACAAACTCTTTTAGGTTGTGTATCCAAAAATTATTCCTGTGGTATTTTCACTCCCCAAATAAAAGGCCCTTTGTGAACCACGCTGTTGGTGGAAATGGAAGTTGGTGCAGCCACTGTGGAAAACAGTATGGAGGTTCCTCAGAAAACTAAAAATAGAACTACCATATGATTTAGCAGTTCTACTCCTGAGCATATATCCAGACAAAACTCTCATCTAAAAGGATACGGCACCTTTATTTTCATAGCAGCACTATTCACAGTAGCCAAGACATGGAAATAACCTAAGTGTCCACTGACAGATGAATGGGTAAAGAAGATGTAGTACATAAATACAATGGAATACTACTCAGCCATAAAAAGAATGAAACAATGGCACTTATAGCAACATGGATGGACCTAGAGATTATCGTAATAAGTGTAGTAAGTCAGATAGAGAAAGACATATGACATCAATTACACGTGGAATCTAAAATATGGCACAGATGAACCCAACTGCAAANCAAGATCCGGGCTTTGTGCCGCGATAGCCTTCTGCAGATGTCCAAGCTGTGTGCCGCAGTTGCCCTGTACCGAGGTCTGGACTGTGTGCCACGGTCGCTCTGTGCCAAGGTCCTGGCTGTGTGCCGCGGTCCCCTTGTGCTGAGGTCCGGCTTGTGTGCCGTGGTTGCCCTGCGCTGAGGTCCAGGCTGCGTGCCGTGTACGCCCTGTGCCGAGGTAAAAGATGTGTGCTGCGGTCACCCTGCATCGTGTTCTGGGCTGTGTGCTGCGGTCGCCCTGTGCCGAGTTTCAGGCTGTGTGCCACAGTTGCCCTGCTCCAAAGTCCGGGCTGTGTTCTGCCGTCAGCTAGCAATGAGTTCTGGGCTCTGTGCCGCAGTCGCCTTTCACAGAATTCAGGGCTGCATGCCACGGTCGCCCTTCACTGAAGTTCGGGCTGTGTGCCGCATTCTCCCTGTGCCGAGGACCGGGCTGTGTGTCGTGGTTGCCCTGGACTGAAGTCCGGGCTGTGTGCCACATTCACCTGGTGCCATGGTCTGGGCTGTGTTCCACGGTAGGCTAGGGACGAGTTCCGGGCTGTGTGCCGTGGTCAGCATCTGCCGAGCTCCGTGCTGTGTGCCGCCCTCGGCTTGCGACGAGTTCCCGGCTCTGTGCTGCAGTTGCTCTGTACCAAGGTCCATGCTGAGGGCCACAGTCACCCTGTGACAAGGCCTGGGCTGTGTGCCGCGGTCGCCCTTCACTGATTTTCATGCTGTGTGCTGTGGTCCCCCTGTGCCAAGGCCCGGACTGTGTGCCACGTTAGCCTAGTGCTGAGTTTCGGGTTGTGTGCAGTGGTCACCATCTGCCGAAGTCTGTGCTGTGTGCCACTGTCACCCTGGGCCGAGGTCAGTGTGTAATCTGCCCGCGGCTTGCGATGAATTCCCAGCTCTGTACCGTGGTTGCTCTGCGCTGAGGTCTGTGATGTGTGCCACTGTCGCCTTGTGCCAAGATCCGGGCTGTGTGCCACAATGGCCTTCTTCAGATGTCCGGGCTGTGTACCGCGGTCACCATGCGCCAAGTTCTGTGTTCTGTGCCGTGTTCGTTCTGCACCGAGGTCAAAACTGTGTGCCACGGTCGCCGGGTGCCTACGTCTGGGCTGTGTGCCGTGGTAGCCTTCTTCAGAGGTCCGGGCTGTGTGCCCAGTCACCCTGCGCCGAGATGCAGGCTGTGAGCCGCATTCGCCCCATGCTGATGATCGGCCTGTGTGCTGTGGTCCTCCTGCGCTGAGGTCT
The DNA here is from genome assembly GCA_006410875.1 of Neotragus pygmaeus. NCBI lineage: Eukaryota > Metazoa > Chordata > Mammalia > Artiodactyla > Bovidae > Neotragus > Neotragus pygmaeus. The sequence continues at coordinate 861,060 of SJYV01005992.1, read as the reverse complement.
GACCTGTATGCTGCGGTTGACCTGCGCCAAGGTCCAGACTGTGTGCCACGATCGCCTTTCCCTGATGGCCAGGCTGTGTGCCGCAGGTGGCCTGTGCCGTTTCGGGCTGTGTGCCACTGTCACCCTGTGCCGAATTGCGGGCTGTGTTCCGTGGTCGGCTAGCGATGAGTTCCGGGCTCTGTGCCGCAGTCGCCTTTCACAGATTTCCGGGCTATATGCCAAGGTCGCCCTTCACTGAAGTTCGGGCTGTGTGCTGTGGTCGCCCTGCGCCTATGTCCAGGCTGTGTGCCACGTTCGTCCAGTGCCGAAGTCTGGGCTTTGTGCCACGGTTGCCCTGTGCCGAGGTCCGGGCTGTGTGCTATGGTAGCCTTCTGCAGATGCCCAAAATGTGTGCCACGGTCGCCCTGTGCCAAGGTCCGGGCTGTGTGCCACGGTGGCCCTGCGCCAAGATCCGGGCTGTATGCTGCAGTCGCCCTGTGCCAAGGTCCGGCCTGTGGGCATTGGTAGCCCTGCGCCGATGTCTGGGGTATGTTCCGTGGTCGGCTACCGATGAGTTCCGGCCTGTGTGCTGCGGTTGCCCTGCGCTGTGGTCTGGCCTGAATGACGCAGTCGCCCTGCGCTGAGATCTAACCTGTGTGCTGCGGTCGCCCTGCGCTGAGGTCCGGGCTGTGTGCCGCAGTCACCCTGCACTGAGGTCCGGGCTGTGTGCCACAGTCGCCCTGCACCGAGGTTNTGATGAGTTCTGTGCTGTGTGCCGTGGTCGTCCTGAGCCAAATTCGGGGCTTTGTGCCGCGTTGCCCTGCGCTGAAGTCCGGGCTGTGTTCAGCCCTCGCCTTGCGATGAGTTCCGGGCTCTGTGCCATGGTCGGTCTGCACCAAGGTCCGGACTGTGTGCCACAGTCTCCCTGTGCCGAAGTCCGGGCTGTGTGCCGCGGTAACCTTCTGCAGAGGTCTGGGCTGTGTGCTGCAGTTACCTTGTGCCGAGGTCCGGTGTGTGTACCGTGGTCTCCCTGCGCTGAGGATCAGTCTTTGTGCAGTGGTCACCATCTGCTGTAGTCCGTGCTGTGTGCCAGGGTCGCCCTGGGCAGAGGTCGGGGTGTGTTCCACCCTCAGCTTGCGACGAGTTCCAGGCTCTGTACCATGGTTGCTCTGCACCGAGGTGCATGCTGTGTGCCACTGTCGCCCTGTGCCATGATCTGGGCTGTGTTCGGCCATAGCCTTCTGCAGATGTCCGCGCTGTGTGCTACAGTCACCCTGCACCAAGGTCCGGGCTGTGTGCTGCGGTCTCCCTGCACCAATGTCCGCGTTGTGTGCTCTGGCCGCCCTGCACCAAAGTCTGGCCTGTGTGCCGTGGTCGCCCTGCACTGAGGTCCGGGCTGTGTACCGCGGTTGGCTAGGGTTGAGTTTCGGACTGATTGCCATAGTCACCCTTCTCTGATATTCGGGCTGTGTGCCACGTGCAGTCACCCTGTCCCGTGGTTCAGGCTGTGTTCTGTGGTCGGCTAGCGATGAGTTTCTGGATGTGTGCCGTGGTCACCCTGCGCCGGTGTAGGGGGTTTGTGCTGCGGTTGCCCAGCGCTGATGGCCGGGCAATGTTCAGCCCTCAGCTTGCGACGAGTTTTGGGCTCTGTGCAGTGGTCGCTCTGTGCCGAGGTCCAGATTGTGTGCCGCGGTCACCCTGCGCCATGGNGGTTCAGGCTGTGTTCTGTGGTCGGCTAGCGATGAGTTTCTGGATGTGTGCCGTGGTCACCCTGCGCCGGAGTAGGGGGTTTGTGCTGCGGTTGCCCAGCGCTGATGGCCGGGCAATGTTCAGCCCTCAGCTTGTGACGAGTTTTGGGCTCTGTGCAGTGGTCGCTCTGTGCCGAGGTCCAGATTGTGTGCCGCAGTCACCCTGCGCCATGGTCCATCCTGTATGCCACGGTCACCCTGTGCCGAGGTCCAGGCTTGTGTCACGGTCGCCCTGTGCTGAGTTCCGGCCTGTGTGCGGCGGTCGCCCTGCGCTGTGGTCCGGCCTGAATGACGCGGTCGCCCTGCACTGAGATCTAACCTGTGTGCTGCGGTCGCCCTGCGCTGAGGTCCGGGCTGTGTGCCGCAGTCACCCTGCGCTGAGGTCCGGGCTGTGTGCCACAGTCACCCTGCACCGAGGTCCAGGCTGTGTGCTGTGGTCGCCCTTCACTAAGTTGCATGCTATTTGCCACTGTTGCTCTGTGCCGAGATCCAGCCTGTGTTCCACGGTAGCCTTCTGCAGATGTCTGGCCTGTGTGCCACGGTCGCCCTGCACCGAGTTCCGGGCTGTGTATCGCGGTTGCCCTGTGCCAAGGTCCGGGCTCTGTTCCACGGTCAGCTAGCAACGAATTCCGGGCTCTGTGCCATGGTCGCCCTTCACAGATTTCTGGGATATTTGCTGCAGTCACACTTCACTGAATTTCGGGCTGTTGGGCACGATCGCTCTTCGCCGAGGTCTGTGTGTGTGCCGCATCTGCCCTGTGCCATGGTCTGGGCTGTGTTCTGCGGACAGCTAGGGACGAGTTTTGGGCTCTGTGCCACGTTCCATCTCCTCTGTGGTCAGGGCTGTGTTCCGCAGTCAGCTAGGTAGGAGTTCCGGGCTCTGTGCCGTGTTCGCTCTCCTCCGAGGTCCATGCTTTGTTCCATGGTTGCCATCTGCCGAGGTCCATGCTGTGTGGCAGTGTCGCCCTGCACGGAGGTCCAGGCTGTGTGCCGTGGTTGCCCTGAGCTGAGGACCGGGCTGTGTCCGCCCTCGGCTTGCGACAAGTTCCTGACTCTCAGCCGGGGTTGCCCTNCATGGTTGCCATCTGCCGAGGTCCATGCTGTGTGGCAGTGTCGCCCTGCACGGAGGTCCAGGCTGTGTGCCGTGGTTGCCCTGAGCTGAGGACCGGGCTGTGTCCGCCCTCGGCTTGCGACAAGTTCCTGACTCTCAGCCGGGGTTGCCCTGCGCCGCGGTCTGTGCTGTGTACCATGGTCACCATGTGCCAAGGTCCAGGCTGTGTGCCACTGTAGCCTTCTGCAGAAGTATGAGCTGTGTACTGAGGTCGCCCTGCTCCGATGTC
>SJYV01005992.1:805994-856512 GCA_006410875.1 Neotragus pygmaeus | reverse complement strand
GCGTGTGCGCATGCGTGCGTGTGTGTGCGTGTGTGTGGTGTGGATGACAACGGGCTGCTGAATGTTGCTGGCTATAAACAGCGAGGATGAGGGCAGTAAATGAAGTTACAGGATTTTGTTGAGGACCACGTAGGGCCTTGTGTTCCAGAGTTAGTGACTTCTAGAGACAATAGGAGCAATAGGACCAGATCTGTGATTTATAAAGATTGCTTCGCTGCAAGTGTGACGAGTGAGTTGGGGGATGTGAGACCAGGGATAAGGAGACTGTAGCAGTCAGGAGGGGATTTGCTGCAACAGTCCAGAAGGGGATGGTGGCAGTGTGCCTGGTCGGGTGGTGGAAGGGGTGGTAAGATTGGTAACTGGCTGGGCTGATGGTGGGGGAGAAGGAAGCCCTAGAGACGAAGCCTGGGTTTATAAAGCCATCCATAGTTTTTACTCATACTAGGAAGGGGAAATTGGGATTACATTTTCTGTGATATGCAAGCTCCCCTCTGCCTTTTTTCTTTTAAAGTTAACTCTATAGCACTTACTAGGGGCCAGGTACTTTTCTAAGCCCTTTACACGTACAAACTCATTACTCTTAATAAGAACTCCATGGGAGGTACAATGATTAGACCCATTTTACAGATGAGGAAACAGGCACCAAAGGTTAAGAGACTTTTTTAAGCATAGGGTTTGGACCCAGGAGTTCTGGCTCCCAGTTCATGCTCTTAGCTACTGAGCTGTTTCTTGTCTTGTACGTAGTACAGGGTTTTAGTTAGAGTGCTTCTCTGAAACCAAGGGCCGATGTAGGAGTTCTTGGATGCTGAGGCCAGCTTGGACTAGATCTGACTGTTCAGTGACCCCAGTCTGGACACTGAGATCTGGTTTCCTGGGTCTCCCGTGCAGGGCTCTGCTCTGTAGAACCCAGACTTTGCCCCTGACTCCAGACTAGCTCTTCCTTAGCATCCTTTGTCCTTCTGTTGCTGAGACTCGGCAAGGGCTGCAGCTAGATCCTTATTGGTTATGACACCCTTGGGACCCCTGTAGCCCAAAACACCAGGACAACTGCCCAGGCCACACAGCCAGTAACTAGTTAAATTTAGGTTCCGACTCAAGTCCTTCTGGTTCAAAAACCACACCCTTTTACCACTCTCTGTGGATTCCCTGTTATCTCCAGAAGTCCACACTTCATCCTCAGGATCCTGTCGAGCCTGGAGCAATCCCCCTGCTCTTCCTGGGCACTGCAATGCCCTCCCTGAGGCGATACTCCTGACCAGGCACCATCTCCCCCCGCCCCATTCTCCTGGTGCCAGGTAGAACGGAAGAGAGCCCAGACTGCCTGTCTACGTGAGCCTTGCTGGCTGAGTTATAGCTCACAGACTTTGGCTAATTTGTTAATAATTTCTTAAGAGCCCAGAACAGTCCTAACAAGATGCAAAAATCAATGGCTGAGAAAAAGACAAAGCAACCTTCTGAGCAGAATCTGAGTGAGGTGAGTGGCTTTTAAAAGGCCTTGACAAATTATTTGGTGTGCAGCCTAGAAAGTGGGGGACTAAATGACTTTCTTACATTGATCATATATTTTTTTTCCAAGTTGGAAAGAGGAGAGACGTAATGGGCTAGGGTGAGGGACCTGGTTAGCGTTGCAATGTCAANGCAGAGGTTTGGGCTGTGAGCAGCGGTCACCCTGCGCAAAGGTAAGGGCTTTGTCCCGCAGTCACCCTGCACCAAGGTCTGGGCTATGTTACGTGGACAACCTGTGCTGAATTCCAGCTTGTGTGCCTTGTTCTCCCTGCACTGAGTTCTGAGCTGTGTGCTGCAGTCTCCCGGCACTGATTTCTGGTCTGTGAGCCCTGGTCGCCCTACTCCGATGTCTGGGCTGTGAGCCGCGGTCGCCCTGCACCGAGGTCTGGAGTGTGTGCCATGGTCACCCTGCACCGAGGTCCGGGCTGTGTTCCGCGGTTGGCTAGAGATGAGTTCTGGACTGTGTGCTGCAGTCGCCCTTCAGTTTTTCTGGCTGTGTGCCGCGGTCACCCTGTACGGAGGTCCAGGCCTTATGCCGCAGTCACCCTGTGCCGAGGTCCGAGCTGTGTGATGCGGTCGCCCTGCGCCGAGGTCCGGGCTGTGTTCTGTGGTCAGCTAGGGACGAGTTCTGGGCTGTGTGCTGCGATCGCCCTGCACCGAAGTTGGGGCTTTGTGCCACAGTCGCCCTGTGCCTAGGTNCAGGCTGTGTTCTGTGGTCGGCTAGGGACAAGTTCTGGGCTGTGTGCTGCGATCGCCCTGCATTGAAGTCGGGGCTTTGTGCCACAGTCGCCCTGTGCCTAGGTCTGGGCTGTGTTCAGCTCTTGGCTTGCGACGAGTTCCGGGCTCTGTGCCGCGGTCGTTCTGTGCCGAGGTCCAAACATGAAACCCTGGTCCCCCTGTCCCAAATTCTCGGCTGTGTGCCATGGTAGCCTTCTGGAGAGGTCTGGGATGTGTGCCCGGTCACCCTGTGCTGAGATGCGGGCTGTGAGCCGCAGTCGCCATGTGCCAAAGTCCGTCCTTTTTGCCACAGTCCACCTGCGCTGAGGTCTGGCCTGTGAGCCGTGGTTGCCCTGCACCGGGGTCGGGGCTGAGTGCCGTGGTCCCCCTTCGCCAAGGTCCAGGCTATGTGCTGNGGGTGGATTAAGATAGGGGGATGCAAACTATTATATAGAGAATGGGTAAACAGCAAGGCCCTACTGTTCCCTACTGCACAGGGAACTACATTCAACAGCCTTATGAAAAACCATATGGAGAAGAATATGAAAAGGAATGTGTGTGTATATATATATCTATATCTGAATCACTTTGCTGTACTGCAGACATAAACACAAGATTGTAAATCAACCATACTTCATTAAAAAAGAGAAATAAAATGTCCCTTGTTATCATACAGATTTGATTGTTTTGCTGGCTAGTGACAACCCTATAGAGTGTAAAAATTTTCTACAGTGAGTTCAATAAGTAGAATAAACACTTCCACTGTTTCCTCTAGTCTCCCCTTTATGAAAGGGAGTAACAACATCCTTCACAGTCTGGAGCTAATGTAAGTGTTCAGCATGTTGGCCGCCCATAATAAAGTCTTGGTAAATGTTAGCTGACATTAATAATAAATTCATACTAGATGACTGACATAATTAGCATATCAAACACTGACCTAAGCATCACACCCTACTTCTTGAGCTAAAATACCTTCTTTGTAGGTAAATTGTGCATGGGAGATGTTTAATAGTTTTATTCTCTTAAATAGGTAAATATTTCTCTCATAGTTTGATTTACCTTGTAAGATGAACCCAGTTAATTATTTGTCCCTCTGATGGAGGCATCAATTTTATATATCTAAATTTGTATGAATTCAACATTAGTGGAGAAAATCTGAATTGACCAAAGTGGCTGTAGGTTGCAGACTGCAAACATACTCAGGCGTCTAGAGAAAGTAGAGTTTCTTTATGCTGTCCATAAATGCAGTGTTCCTTTAAAATAACTTTAAGTCCTTCTAGGTTTAAAATAGTGTGGTCTGATTAATTTGTTAGGTAACATATTAAAAAAAAATTGGGTGCATTTCAAGCTCATTTTATTATGATCAGCAACATTTTTTGCTGCCCTGTGGCATGTGGGATACTAGTTCCCTGACCAGAGGTTGAATCCTAGCACCCTGCAGTGGAAGTGTGGAGTCCTAACCACTGGACCACCAGGGGAGTCCCAACATATTCAAACCTTTAAGGAAAAAATGTTAGCCTTTTAATCCCCACCTCTCTCCCCTCCGATCTACTCTCCAAGTTGGCATCTGGTATCCTGGGGTGAAGGGAGTCATGTTAGATTTCTGCCCCTCATCTGACACCCACTCCCCTACTCCTATCACCTGCCAGAAGCCTCCTCTCCCCCAGATTCCCTGGGCCAGAGGGGGGCTTTTCCTTCCTTTTCTGATCAGATCTCCTACCCAGACCTGGCTTCTAACGTATCAGATAGATTCTAAAGAGATGTACTCAGACATAAAAAAGAACAAAATAATGCCATTTGCAGCAACAAGGATGGACTTAGAGATTGTCATTGTGAGTAAAGTAAGTCAGAAAGACAAATATCACATGATATCACTTATAATTGAAATCTAAAAAAGCTATTTGTAAATAGGTAAAAATGAACCTATTTACCAAACAGAAATAGACTCACAGATGTAGAAATCAAACTTATGGTTATCAAGGGGGGAAGCGGGTATGAGATGAGTTGGGAGATAGGGATTGACATATACACATAACCATGTATAAAATAAATAACTACTAAGGACCTACTNTTGTAAATAGGTAAAAATGAACCTATTTACCAAACAGAAATAGACTCACAGATGTAGAAATCAAACTTATGGTTATCAAGGGGGGAAGCGGGTATGAGATGAGTTGGGAGATAGGGATTGACATATACACATAACCATGTATAAAATAACTACTAAGGACCTACTGTATAGCACAAGGAACCTTACTCAATACTCTGCGATGACCTATATGAAAATATAATCTAAATAAGAGTGTGTATCTGTATATGTATAACTGGTTCACTTTGCTGTACATGGGAAACTAACTCAAGAATGTAAATCAACTTTCAACTTAAAAAAAATGTACAACGTGAGGGTTGTGAGTTAAATTTTATTTGGGGCAGAATGAGGACCTTTGCCCGAGAGACAGTAGCTCAGTTAGCCCTGACAATCTGATCCAAAGAGGCAGTGGGGGAAGAATATATGATTTTGGTGAAGGGGGAATACGTGCAGTCAAGTACATATTTTTCCAGAAGGTTTTTACCAATCTTGTGATGCTTTTGTTGTTACAAGGAACAGTCATTATCATGAATGCTTTTAGTGTTTTTCTAGATATGGGGAGATACAAGAATTGGGGTCATGAAATCAGCTCCTGAAAATATTTAACTAATATCTAACAATCTGGAGACCTGTTCTGCCAGGTCCTTTCCCACCCACTCTGCTCCCTTTCAGCACAGTGCCTCGCTTCTGCTCTCCACCCTGAATTCTTCTTAGAGGATGTTGAAGATCATCAGCTACAGCAGCACATGTTTTAATCCTGTAGAGGTAGAGGGCAAGTGCCAATTTGTAGCTGACACAACTATACTCCAATAAAATGTAATTGAAAAAAAGACATGTAGCAAATCCTTTTTTGTCTTTTTTTGCAATGCTTGACTTCTAAGCCTATGGTTTTGTTAAAGAATTTGTAGCCTGGCCACGTTCTGCCATGGAGCAGTGAGCCCCAGCCCTGGAAATGGAGGGATGCAAATGGAAAAGGAGGAGATGGGGTTAAAATGCCTTGATGGAATATTCACACGATGTCATCCCTACAACTGTGTCTTGGAAATGAGTGAGGAGCTGGCCATCCAAATGGCCACATTAACTTGGGTAATTGCCATCTGTAAGTAACATGTGAAAATGGAAGGATGTACCAGATGGTTCATAACTGCTGTGGCGATAGAATTAACAATGATTAGAAAGCTGACGGGTGGTACACCAAACACCAGGAGTTGCAGTGAGCAAACTCAGTCATCCTCAGAAAAGGAAGAACACCAAGAGGGCTTGTCAAAGTCTGCGTTCACTGAAGTTCCCATATGGATCCAAGATTTCGCCTGTGACTTAATTCTGCTTCATGAAGACTATCTGCTTCCTCATACTAGCATCATTTAACATCCCAAGGACAGGGTGTCAGTCAAATTCAGAGAAAAATGAGTAGCTGAAATTAATAAGGGGAATGTTGATTTTTATTTATTAGTTTCCATTCTCCTTGTTATTCAAATAGACCCATGTACTCTAACCTCCCTACTCACCTTTGTCTGTTCAGCTCTGGTAGCTTTATCCCTCCCTCTCTCCCCCTTCCTCCCTATTTCCCTCCTTCCATCCATTCTCCTGGCTAAAGCCATCGAGGCACCAGGGAAACCCCCCCTCAGAAACTTTGATTCTCCATCCTCAGCGTAGCAGTAGACCATGTTGGAAGGTGATGCTGGTCTGTAGCCTCTGTCGTTGCATATTTTGGAGATGAACACTGTTTTGGGACACAAGGAGGGTTTGAGTTGCAGAAGCACTTGGTAAAGGAAAAGAAAAGCTAATGAAGTTGTCAAATTTTCCCTTGAAGACAGACTAATTAAATTGTCAAATTCTCTCTCTCAGAACATGTGACTACTACGGTCTTACAAAACAATGTCATTTTCCAATAGTGTCGACACTCATTTTCTCTCTTCTCGCAATTCCAGTTGGAAGGACTCACCAATTAGTCCAGTGTTCACAAACATTGCATGTGATGGCTGATGACCATTTTGCAATATTGTATGCATGTCTAGATATAACACTGCAAAACACGATACTCTACTTTGGCGTTTATATAGATAGTGAATACCAGAATCACAAACAATTTTATATATAAATGAATCATTAAAAATTTTAAATTAAATTTTGAAAAAATGAAAAAAGTTTTAAATACATTTGATTTTAAAATTTGGTATTTGTTACTTATTATGTTGCCCTAGCTTCAATAGATAATTTTACTTATTTTTGAAGACAAGAGAACTTCTTGAGAATTTAGGAAAAATAAGTTAAATTTTTCACTGACATGTTTGAAGAAGATCGATTCAAATTTTGTGTACATTGAATACAATTCCATTTTTTAAACACATTCCTTCTATCATTACTGATGATGGAAAACAAATGATGTGTAAACCTTTAACATGATTTTGATAAAATAAAGAGATTTAGAAAAGTAGAAAGAGGCAGGATTGGGGTGAAGGGTGGGGGCTTCCCATGTTCAACCAGTCAGAGATATTCACACAGTTATTTTTTAAAATTGAAATATACTGGGACTTCCCTGGCAGTCCAGTGGTTGGGACTTTGCCTTCCATTGCAGGGGGTGTGAATCCAATCCCGGGTTGGACAGCAAGGATCCCACATGCCTCATGGCCAAAAAACCAAAACATAAAACAGAAGCAATATTGCAACAAATTCAATAAAGATTTAAAAAATGGTTCACATCAAAAAATAACAGTAAAATAAATAAAATTGAAATATATTTGATATACAATATTATATTAATTTCAGGTGTACTACATAGTGATCTGATATTTGCATACATTATGAAGTGATCACCATAAGTCTAGTAATCATCTGTCTCCATGCAAAGTTATTACCATATTATGAACCATATCCCTTACACTGTATGCTACATCTCTGCAGCTTATTTATTTTATCACTGGAGGCTTGTACCTGTTAATCCCCTTCACCTTTTTCACATACCTCTCTCTACTTGTTTGTCCTTTGTACCTGTATGTTTTTATTTTGTTTCATTTTGATTGTTTTATTTTTTAGATTCCACATAGAAGTGAGATCCTTTGTTGTTTGTCTGATTTCCTTCACTTAGCATAATACCCTTTCGAGTTACCCATGTTGTAGCAAATGGAAGGTTTCATTTTTTATGGCTAATATTCCATTGTAGATATATACCACAAATTCTTTACCAGGCAGACACTTAGGTTCTTTCTATATCTTGGCTTTGGCTCAGTGGTAAAGAATCGACCTGCCAGTGCAGGAGATGCAGGAGACTCCAGTTTGATCTCTGGGTGGGGCAGATCCCCTGGAGGAGGAAATGGCAACCCATTTCAGTATTCTTGCCTGGGCAATCCCATGGATAGAGGAGCCTGGAAGGCTACAGCCCATAAGGTTTCAAAGAGTCAGACATAACTGAACACACATGCATATCTTGGCTACTATTATAAATAAGACTGCAACAAATATTGATATACGTATATATTTTTTAATTAGTGTCTTTGTTTTCTTCATGTAAATACCCAAAAGTAAAATTGCTAGATCATATGATAGCTCTAGTTTTAATCTTTTGAAGAGCCTCCATACTATTTTCCATAGTAGCTGGACCAATTTACATTCCCATCAATAGTACATGGTTCCATTTTCTCCATGTCCTCAACAACACTTGTTATTTCTTGCCTTTTTGATAATAGCCATTCTTTTTTTTTTTGATCTGCATTTCGTTAATGATTAGTGATGTTGAACCAACTTTTCATATGTCTATTGACTATCTGACTGTCTTTGGAAAAATGTCTATTCAAGTCCTCTGCCCATTTTAAAAATTGGGTTGGTTTTTAAAAATTGGGGTTGTTTGTTTGCTGGATATTGAGTTGTATGAGTTTTTGTATATTTTGGGTATCAGTCCCTTTTTGAATATATCATTCACAAATATGTTTTCCCTTTCAGTAAGCTGCCATTTCATTTTGGTGTGCAAAAGCTTTTAGATTGATGTAGTCTTATTTGTTTATTTTTGCTTTTATTTCCTTTGCCCGAAGAGAAAGATCCAGAAAAATATTGCTAAGGCATATGTCAAAGAATGTAATGCTATGTTTCTTCTTCTAGGAATTTTATGGTTTCAGATCATACATTTAAGTCTGATCCATTTTGAGTTTATTTTTGCATATGGTGAAAGCAGTTTGATTTGATTATTTTGCATGCAGCTTTTTAGCTTTTCCACATCATTTACTGAAGAGGCTGTCTTTTCCCTCTTGTATATTCTTGCCTCCTTTGTCATAGAATTGCTGACCATGTAAGTGTGAGTTTATTTCTGGGCTCTATCTTGTTCCATTGATCAATGTGTCTCTTTGTGCCAAAACCATAGTGTTTTGATTACTGTAACTTTGTATAATACTTTGAAGTCAGGAAGTGTTATATTTCCAGCTTTGTTCTTTCTCAAGATGGAGATGACTTAGGAATGCAGGGATGGTTTAACATCTGCAAGTCAATCAATGTGATAGCACATTAACAAATTGAAGACTAAAAATTACATAATCTTCTCAACAGATGCAGAAAAGTCTGATGAAATTCAAATCCACTCATGATAAAAACTCTCAACAATGTTGGTATAGAGGGAGCATATCTTGACATTATAAAAGTCATATATGACATACCCACAGCTAACATCATACTCTGGTAAAAAGCTGAAAGCATTTCCTCTAAGAATTTTCACTGTATTCATCCATCCTTTCCCCAAGTTTGGTGAACATTTTTTTAATCATTACCTTGAACTCTTTAGATTGCTTATCTCTACTTTGTTTAATTCTCCTTCTAATAGTATATTTTATTTTACTTTAATTTTTATTTATTTATTTAGCTGCACTAGGTTTTGGTTGTGGCATATAGGATCTTCCATCTTCGTTGTGGCATACTGGATCTTTAGTTGCGGCAAGTGGGATCTAGCTCCCTGACCAGAGATCAAACGATGACTCCCTGCATTAAGAACACAGAGTCGTAGCCACTGGTCCACCAGGGAAGTTCTGTTTAGTTCTTTTTTCTGAAGTTATGTCCCATTTCTTTGTTTGGAACATATTCCTCCTGTCTCTACATTTTGTCCAACTCTGTGTTTATCTTTATGCATTAGGTAGGTTAGTTATATTTCCCAGTTTTGGAGAAGTGGCCTTATATAGATGTCTGATGAGGCCCAGCAGCATGACCCTCTCTGGTCACCAGAGTACATGCTCTAGGGGTGTATTGGCTGTGAAGTTCCTTCTCTTGTGGCAGGCTGACTTCAGTGAATGTGTTGGTAGGCAGGGCTGGCTCCTGGCCTGGTTGTCTGTGAGATCATGCCTTGTGTAATGGCTGTGGGTCACTGCAGGGCAGGGTATGCTTCCTACGTGGTTGGCTGTGTAGCTCAGGGTGTCCTGGGGCTGGTGCTGGTCCACTGGAGGATAGAGCTGGGTCTGCAACACTAACTTACTAAAGAAAATCTTCCAAGATGGTGTTTGCCAGAGCTGGTGTTTCATGGTAGAGGAACACACCTAGATGGCTGTTGCCAATCTCAGTGTCCCTTGGGGGAAGTCTCAGTTGCCTCCTGCCTCTCTGGGAGGCTCTTCAAGATCAATAAGTGTCAGACCCAGGTTACTTTTAAACTGCCACCTCTGCACTGGGACTCAGAATGGGTGAGATTTTGCACGTACCCTTTGTGAGCAGAGATTCTGTGTTTCCTGTAGTCCTCCAGTTCTCTTGAACATAAGCCCTGCTGCTTTTGAAAGCTAGATGTTCTCTGGGCTCCTCTTTCTAGCGTAAGGCTGGGGAACCCACGTGGGCGCAGAATTCTCACTCCTTGGGGAGGACCTCTGAGATTGTAATGTTCCTCCTTATGCAGGCTGCTGACTCAAGAGTGTGAATCCAGATATGCTATGTCTCTATTCCTCCCACACATCTCGTTGTGTCTTTAACTGTGGAAAATCTTTTCTGCTAGTCATCAGGTTGTTCTCATAGATAGCTGGTTTGTAAGTAGTATAATTTTGGCATACATTGATTGGTTGTGGTCTGAGTTAGTTGTAGGATCTTTTCAGTGGTTTGAATGTCCGGAGCAGAACTGCCCAACAGAAACAGAATGTGAGGCACATATATAATTGAAAATTTTATAGAAGTTACATTAAAAAAAGAGAAACATTCAATTCTAATAAAATATTTTATTTAACTTATCAAGTAATGACTAAACTTATTATTAATGTGTTAATTAATTTTTCATCTTTAGTCTTAGAAATCCGGTGTGTATTTCACACTGAGAGCATCTCTTCATATGGACTGACCCTGTGAGAGCTCACTGGACACATGGCCATGGTGATTGTGGTGGACAGTGCAGGTCTGGAGCCGCATTTGGAATTCTGTCTGAGAAGCCAAAGAGATTTATGACCTTCTGCAACCAGGATCCCATAAAAGTCGTTCTCCCTGAANTCTCTTCATATGGACTGACCCTGTGAGAGCTCACTGGACACATGGCCATGGTGATTGTGGTGGACAGTGCAGGTCTGGAGCCGCTTTTGGAATTCTGTCTGAGAAGCCAAAGAGATTTATGACCTTCTGCAACCAGGATCCCATAAACGTCATTCTCCCTGACTTTCCTCCTGGGCTGTATGGTCAGTTAGCTCTCTCTCACTGCTGTCACAAAGTCAGATCCACAAGATGTGAGTGACTACCCTGAATTTATTTCTCAGAGGATTTGCAGCTCCTACAAGGTAAAAGACCAGAGGAACTGGAGTCCTAACCACAGAAGAGTTAAAAAAGTATCCAAAGACCCCTCAGACCACAGATTTTTGCCAACAGACATTTTTCCATATCCCAGTAATGGCTCCAAGGAAGCTTAAAATCGGAAACACTTTGTTTTCACAATTGGGCTTCCTTGATGGCTCAGATGGTAAAGAATCTGCCTGCAATGCAGGAGACCTGGATTCAGTCCCTGGGTTGGGAAGAGCCCCTGAAGAAGGGAATGGCTACTCACTCCACGGTTCTTGCTGTAGAGTCCCATGGACAGAGGAGCCTGGTGGGCTACAGTTTGTAGTGTCGCAAAGAGCTGGACTGAGAGACTAACATTTTCAGTTTCATTTTATTTTCACAGTGATGTTGATTATCTCAGAAGGATAACACCTGAGTGAGTATCTTTACCATCCTCTTGAGATGGAAAAAACAGTGCTTTTGAAATGATATTCCAGTACGAATCCTCTGGTTCTGAAGAATGTGAACCTTTTTACAGTCAAAGAAGGTGCCAGGAATTTGAATTTTGAACTTGACTGCTGAGGAATAAAGATCAAAATTTCAACCTGGAATGTGCTAAATCCACCAATGTCTCTCAGCATTTGCTGTGGCCACTTTCTTTTTACATATTTAAATCTTCCTTCCCTAATTTTACCTGTGTTCTGCTGAATGATCATATCTTGGAGCCTGACTTAGAAATAAATGTAATGGTTAACAACTGGCCTTTGAGTCGGTAGAATTTTTTTCTTCTTCTTGTAGTGAGATGATCATGGCAGGATATTTCCTCATGGCCAGGAAATAGATAAACATGTTTCCCCATGTGTAAAGAGAGAAATAATCATAGTTCTTATTTCCTAAATTTTCATGAGGATTAAAAAAATAATACACATGATGCATTTAGCACAGTGACTGCCCATGTCAAGTTAAATAAATGTTGACTGCTATTAACATCTCTTGAGCACTTGTGTCTAGTTGGTGACCACCTGTAGGTTGATGTAAATCTACTTCTTGGTATATACTGCTTGATTCCTAAGTAAAAATCTTGACATCCTGACAATTTGATTCTGTCTCATTTGTATGAAGGTGAATCAGCCCAAGGTTCACCAGGTTTTGCCACCTATTTATTTTTTTCTCCCTATTTTCTTTGCCCTTCTTTTCTTCTCTTCACTATTATCTTCTCAGTTTCTCTCTTCCCCTTTTAAAAACATTTTAAAACTTTTTATTTGTGTTAAAAAATATGTTTATTGCAGTATTTAAAACTTTGTAACAAAAAGGAAATGACACTCTAAACTGCACTTCACAGCCCACAGGGCATCTTGGACCAGCTTGCTTTTTACTGTAGAGTTTACAGTCATCCTACCCAACTCCCTTCTTCACCAACAATTTTTTTTTCCCCTTCCAGTCAGACAGGCAGATGAGAGAGGCAGGCTGTGGCCTACACATTGTTAGTGGTTCTTTCTTTTATGTGTGAAAGGATGGCACAGTCATGTAAACTTGATCCAACCTCTTTGTCTCTTAACAAAGCTAAACAGCTAAGAGATGTAAACTAAGAAGGCGTTGCTTGTGGAATGTACAGCGATACTGGCAGTGCGTGCTTCATCACTGCTTGCCTGCTTGCTTCTCCCGTTCAACAGTTTCTTTTGAAGGCAGTGAATTTTTCTTTTGCATTTCTGTTTTCTTCAGTTTCGATTTATTGGACTTCTCAATCTCAGCCATATCGGGTTTGTCAGACATGGTTGCAGAGGGAGCAGACTGAGCTGCGAAGGAGAGAAATAACGGTCTGCGACAGCTGGCGAGTGCTCTCTTTCTCCCTTTTTCTTGGTTATTTTCAGCTATGACTTAGGGATATTGGTACCCTCAGTGGGCACTGCCTCACCTACCAGAGCAAGTGCTGCAGATGACTCTTAAACTCTGCCTTTGCATGTTGGTTTTTTTTTTTTTTTGTCTTCTTTTCTTGTAGATGATGACCATGCAGTAATCCTGAGATGAGAGCTGAAACCTTCAATTGGCTCAGTGCAGGTTTTCCAGAAATAGTCTCTGATGATGTGTTAGATGACGATAATTGAAGGCAGGAATGCTCTGTTTATAAGTTTCTTGCAGGGCTCACCTACCCCCTCATCCTGGCCCCAGCCTCTTTATGAAGCTGTATAATACTCCTCCACAGGGGCACCTATGGCAGATGTGACACTGTGACAGGACAGTGGAGTGCTGCTCTGGGAAGAAACACAGGGGGAAAGGCCCTCCAGGAGTGTTGTCTCAGTGAGACCACGGGTAATGAGGAGGCTGGCACGGGGGCACAGGTAGCAGAACTGGGGATACTGAGGTCCAGTGGGGATTGAAGCATCAAAGCCAAGGATGCAGGTGAGACTCAAAGGCCAAATGTCAGGCTGCAACCAGGTGTGAGAGAGCCCTAGGAATCAGAGGTCAAGGGGAGCCAGTGGTCAAAAGTCAGGGGTGTAACTAGAGATCAACACTTCATCAGCTGTTTCCTTAGACAGGTGGCCTCCATCATGTTTCCTGCTGGGCAAGATGCTGATCATGCATGTGACAGATCAGGGTATGGAGGTGGGTGGAGGTATCAGATCGAGTGGTATGGGATTGAGTGAAGGCAGATTTGGACATTTTGGTGAAAGAATTGGTGTTAGATGTCATTACAGGCTGAATGTTTGTGTCTCCCCCAAAATTCATATGTTGAAGCCCTAAGCCCTCATTGTGATTATAGTTGAAGATAAGGTCTTTATGGAAGTAATACATGTCCTTATAAGAAGAGAAAGACCTCTCCCTCTCTTTCTCCTCTTTGTCAACAATATAGCCCAGAGGCAGCCATCTACAAGTTAAGGACAGGGCTCTCACCAGATCCCATCATGCTGATGTTCTGATCTCAGACTTCAGGGCTCCAGAGCCACAAGAAACACATTTTTTGCTGTTTATAAGTCATCCAGTCTATGATATTTTGTTATGAAAGCCATAGCCCCAGGCTGAAATAGATGTAAGGTTTGGTTTCGGGAGTGTGTAGAGAAGGGAAAGAGTGTGCCCTTGGAGACACAGGCAGTGAGGGCCAGCTGTCACAGGGTTCCAGTCAAGACTGGCATATCCAGGAAAGGGATGTAGAAAGCAAGATGGGGTCCCAGCGACAAAGATATTTGGGAGACCACCAAAGGCAAAACAAATACTTTCTCCAAAGCAACTGAGTTTCCTTGGGACACAAGAACCAAATAGCAAGAAAACTTGGGCCAATCACTGAAGCTGGTTACATATCTTTAAACTCAAACTGGAGAGCCTGAGTGGGAAGGGAAAGCAGGGGAGGATAAAGTATACCCAGATACAGAGAAAGTAGAGTACAGAGGTTGAGAGTAAGCAAGGACTGACAGCTAAAATTTTTTCTATTGGAGAGTGAAACATGTAGAAAGGATGTAAGAGAGAGAGAAGCCAGATCTGTGGATAGCTGGACCCTTCCCTTCATCCAGATTTTGTTCAAATATCTGTTGATCATCATTTGATAAAATATAATATCTGACCGTGTATATGTGTATCTATGTATAATACATGCTGCTAAGTCACTTTAGTCATGTCCGACTCTGTGCGACCCCATAGATGGCTTGGGGCTCCCCAGTCCCTGGGATTCTCCAGGCAAGAACACTGGAGTGGGTTGCTATTTCCTTCTCCAATGCANTAAGTCTTATGAACTTTAAAGTTTCACAAAAGCTTTACTGT
This sequence comes from Neotragus pygmaeus, assembly GCA_006410875.1. Lineage (NCBI taxonomy): Eukaryota > Metazoa > Chordata > Mammalia > Artiodactyla > Bovidae > Neotragus > Neotragus pygmaeus. Next base: position 841,754 of record SJYV01005992.1, on the reverse strand, counting down.
TCCTGTGAGGCCAAAAGGAAATCTACTATCCTATCTTGAAATCCAGAGCTGCTTTGTTTTAAGTGTCAAAAGCCTTTAGAACATTTAAATCCTTCCCCTACTCCAAGAGTGCCACGAGCTCTGGAAATAATTGTTAGGTTTTTCCTGTTGAGTTAGTTTCAAGATGTGCCCATGTGAGAAACTTACCTTCAGGTTCAGAGAGCACATTGAAAGGCAGCTGAGGCATCAGCAGAAGGTGGTTGAGCTGCTGACTGGCCAGGCCATGAGGCGGCATTTCAGTAAGCGGGGACTGCTTGAGCTGCATATGGAGGTGTGAAGGGGGCCTGTCCTGGGAACAGAACTTAGTGACTGAGACTTGCCAGTGGTTAAATGGTAAGGAGGTGTGGGAAGGGGCAGTGAGGATGGTGGTGGAAGCAGAGCTCAGATAGTGCAAAGGGTGCACTTAATTTGAGGGTGATGGGGATTCAGGGGAGTGCTGTGGTCACTTCTTTGTTCTAGAAAGAGTGACCTGCGGCATGGAGGATGTGCTAGAGGGGAGGACATGGGAGGCAGGAGGATTGGTAGGAGCCTTGTGCTCTCCTCCAGACTGCAGAGGGTGGAGAACGGCAGCTGGTGGTGGCAGGGGAGGCAAGAGTGGGTTAAAGGCATATGTGAGGCACAGAGAGGGAAGAGCCCAGCATGGCTTTGTTGATTTGGACATTAGTGGTACCACCAACTAAGATGGGGCGTATAGGAGGGGCAGGCTTGTGGGCAAGTGAAAGGATGGCAAAGACCAAAGGGGATTCTATTATATTGAAGTTGTTCTGAGCATAACTTGTGGTAAATTCTCAGTGTTTCTCAAAACCACTGTAGCTATGACAGCCCAGGAAACTCATGGAAATTAACCCTGTTTTTCACCTAATTTTCCCTACCTGCTTAGCTTTGCGGATCAGATTCTCAGGGTGCAATAGTCACTTGTTATATGGAATTTCTCAGGACAAATGTTGGATCTTTTTTAGTTCAGCATTTCCTGAAGAGTGTTCTAAGGAACCGCAGGTCAGTGAGGTGAGATGCTGAAAAGTAGTTTCATGTTTGGATGAGTTTGGGATTTGCTGATATCCACAAAGTTAAACATATTTCCTTTACTGCAGGATTTCTCAGAGCATTGAGTATATTCACACATATCTGAATTCAAGAAGGGAGATTTATTTCCCTGGTGGCTCAGATGGTAAAGTGTCTGCCTGCAATGCAGGAGACCTGGGTTCAGTCCCTGGGTCGGGAAGATCTCCTGGAGAAGGGAACGGCAACCCACTCCAGTATCTTGCCTGGAAAATCCCATGGACGGAGGAGTCTGGTAGGCTACAGTCCACGGGGTCGCAAAGAGTCGGACAGGACTGAGCGACTTCACTCACTTTCCAAACATAACTGATGATGGAATCTTTTTTATCAGGGAGAACCACTCGTACTAGCTTGCTGCACACGCTGGAAATACTCTGGGGAAAGCTGATTAAGACTAACCCCTTCTTTAAGAATATCATCAAAAAATATTTCAAAATATTCTGGAAAACATAGAGTTAATACAATGAATAAGTGTGTACCCATAACCCAGCTTTGATAAATTATAAATTATGCCCTGTTCATTCAGCTTTCTTGAGATATAATTTGACAGATGCAGTTAATGCGTACCCTCCTTGATCCTATCTCTTCCTGTCTCACCCCAGATGTAAACCACATGCTATGCAACTTACATGTCATGCACATCTTATATACTTGCTATACATCTATATATGGCAGACAACATATACCTTTGTTGTAAAACATTAATGTTTAACTGTTGTACACATGGTAGAACAGAACTGTATCCTTCTGCATCTTGCTCTTCTCCTTCAACCATGTTGTTGGGCCTTCCATTGTACTTGCTGTTGTTTAGCCATTCAGTCAATCAGTCATGTCCAGCTCTCTGCAACCTCATGGACTGCAGCACGCAGGCTTCCCTGTCCTTCGCCATCTCCAGAAGCTTGCACAAACTCATGTCTATCAAGTTGGTGATGCCATCCAATCTTCACATCCTATGTTGTCCCCCTTCTCCTCCTACCCTCAATCTTTCCCAGCATCAGGGTCTTTTCTAATGAGCTGACCCTTTGCATCAGGTGACCACAATATTGGAGCTTCAGCATCAGGATTGATTTCATTAGGACTGACTGGTTGGATCTCCTTGCTGTCCAAGGGACTCTCAAGAGTCTTCTCCAACATCACAGTTCAAAAGCATCAATTCTTCAGTGCTCAACCTTCTTTATGGTCCAACTCTCACATCTATACATGACTACTGGAAAAACCATAACTTTGACTAAATGGATCTTTGTTGGCAAAGTAATGTCTCTGCTTTGTAATAGGCTATCTAAGTTGGTCATAGCTGTTCTTCCAAGGAGCAAGCATCTTTTAATTTCATGGCTGCAGTCACCTTTCACAGTGACTTTTGACCCCAAGAAAGTAGTCTGTCACTGTTTCCATTGTGTCCCGATCTATTTGCTATGAAGTGATGGGACCAGGTTCCATGATCTTCGTTTTTTGAATGTTGAGTTTTAAGCCAGCTCTTTCACGCTCCTCTTTCACTTTCATTAAGAGGCTTTTTAGGTCCTCTTCCTTTTCTCTCATAAGGATGGTGTCATCTGCATATCTGAGGTGATTGACATTTCTCCTTGCAATCTTGATTCCAGCTTGTGCTTCATCCAACCCAGCATTTCACATAAAGCACTCTGCATATAAGTTAAATAAGCAGGGTGACAGTATACAGCCTTGACGTACTCCTTTTCCAGTTTGGAACCTCTCCATTGTTCCATGTCCAGTTCTGTTGATTCTTGAACTGTCTGCAAGTTTCTCAGGAGGCAGGTGAGATGGTCTGGTATTCCCATCTCTTTAAGAATTTTCCACAATTCGTTGTGATCCACACAGTCAAAGGCTTTAGCATAGTCAATGAAGCAGAAGTAGATGTTTTTCTGCAATTCTCTTGCTTTTTTTGTATGATCCAATGGATGTCGGCAGTTTGATCTCTGGTTCCTCTGCCTTTTCTATGTCATCTTGAACATCTGGAAGTTCTTGGTTCATGTACTGTTGAAGCCTGGCTTGAATAATTTTGAGCATTACTTTGCTAGAATGTGAAATGAGTGCAATTGGGTGGTAGTCTATAATCCACAATCCTGTAAAGAAACTGCTACTGTGTTTTCAGGGGTATTTTTTGTTGTTGTTATAAACAAAATTTCTGGTAACATTCTTGTCCACATGTCTCCCTGAACACAGAAGTGAGAAGTGAGTATTCCCAGAAAAAATTCCCGGAATCAGATTTTCAGGAGGCAATAGCTACTTGCTACATGGAGCTCCTGTTTCTCCACTTTCTCAGCAACACCTGTTATTATCATAGTCCCCATTCCCCACCTTCTTTTTTGTGAAATGACGGCTCTTGTTTAATTTGCATTTTCTCGATATTTTCCCAGGCTAAATATCTTTTCATGTGTTTGCCAGCCCTTTGGTTTCTTCTTCTGTGACTTGCCAGTGTTTCTCTTCTTTGCCAGTTTTTTCTTTATTATGTCTTTTTTTTTAATGATCCCCCCCATCAGTCTGTATCCTGGCTTTTTATCTTGTTTATGATGGTGTTTGTGATACAGAAAAAATTTAGAAGTTTTATGCAGTCAGGTTTATATGGTTCATGCAATCTGTGACTTCTTTTCATAAAGTTTTCCCTACCCAGGTGTTAAAGGATAGCTTGTATGTTTTTTAAAAATCTTGTCATTTTGTTTTTCATATTTATGTCTTTAATTCTGGGTGTATTTTTAAGTATTTTGAGACAGAAATCAGATTTCACTGTTTTCCATTAAATTATCAAATGTTTCAGCACTGCATATCGAATGATCTGTCCTTTGTTTCTTCTCTGTCCTAGGTCAAGTGTCCACTTGCTTGCCTTTCACATCCACTGTGTTGCAGTTGAAGAAACCGCGTCCTCAAGGAAGCCAGCAGGTTGTTCAATCCCAGAAAAGATGGTGGCAGGATGGAGCAGCCCAGTTATATGGTCTGAAGTTCATGGATTTCCCAGCCACACCAGTGAGAAGGGCAAATTCATTCTGCTGGTATTTTCTTATTATTTTTCTCTTTTTTCTTCCCTCCCCTCCTTCTCTCAACTCCCTCCTGCCTTCTCTCCTTCTCTTCTTTTTCTCCTGTATCTCAGTTAGGCTTATGTTTCAGCATTGAGATATTTTTATGCATGACATAGACATCAGAACACAGCTATTCTTCAAGCGAATGTTTTATCAAAAATACAGCTGGGGAGATCACATTTCCTTTTCATGAGTTGGGGCTGGCAAGTCTGAGCTCTTTTTCATTTAGAAAGATAGATGGTTGGGACTATTAAAATCTACAGCACTTTGCCTTGGCTTCAAGTGATTCATGGCTACTAATCCCTGTGGATATATTTTTATTTTCTTGGATGTATTGGATGTGCAGGTGGTGTATATTGGAAAAGCCTGCTGTTTATTGACACTAGCCCAGTAAAGACTCTGATTAATCTCAAAAATAAATAGAGAAAAGTGAAAGGTCACACTCTGGATCAAGAGCTCCGATTATAGCACTGATCCTTGAGTTATTTATTTCCAGTTGAGAGAAATCCTCCCAGCGGAGTCGTCAGGAGATGGATGGAGATTAACAGGTGAAGTGTGCATGGGACTCCTTTTGCTCTCCCTTCTCACCCGTCCCTGCTGCTCAAATGTGCCTTCTCTAACTCAGCATTTTGGGAAGAAATTCAGCGTTTTCTATGATGACTCTCTTGTTTGATAGACTGTTTTCAATTCCGTGGATATATTTTGTCCCTTCCCCTATACCCTCGAGGAACCCAGAGGTATACCTTTTAGGCTTTTCCGACATGCCTGGTAAGGCTCCTGTGATGGATTCAAGACTGTTTCCTGGGGTTGTTCAGAGTGGTGCCCAGAGGTCTCCTGGTCTCTGGTATAAGCAGGAGAATAGTACTGGTTGTGGGTTGGTGCTGTCTTACATGGGCTGAGAGTGCCTGGGAGAAGGGAGTGATGGAGGGAATATGAGAGAGGAAATTGAATTTTGAGATTAAATGCTGGGGACCTCTGTCACCCAAGTTGAATGCTCATTCCTCTTCCTCTCATGCTGGCATTCAGGCTCTGTCACCTCTGCCTCCTGGGTTCCTGATGCTCTCTTCTCCTCATCCACTAGTGGAGCTTAGGACATGTGTTGGTTTAAATTTTTTTAAAAATAAATTGAAGTATAAGTGATTTACAATGCTGTGTTCATTTCAGGTGTACAGCAGAGTGATTCAGTTATACACATATATTCTTTTTCAGATTCCTTTTCATTACAGGTTATTAAAAGATACTGGTTATAGTTCCCTGGCCTTGTTTATTTTGTATANGGAGAAGCGGATGACAGAGGATGAGATGGTTGGATGCATCACTGACTCAGTGAACATGAATTTGAGCAAACTCGGGGGGAAAGAGAAGGACAGAGAAGCTTGGCGTGCTGCAGTCCATGGAGTTGCAGAGTTGGATACAACTGAGAGATTGAACAACAAATCACAACATAGCTAGTAGAGGCAACTGCCAGAAGAAGTTGCTAAAATTGTTAACAGTGGTTGCCTATTGGGAGCAGGATTAGAGATAGAGCCAGAATGGGGCAAAGAATGTTTTCTTGCATTTTAAGCCCTCCTGAAATGTTTTATTTGAAATATGTAATTTAGTTCTTTAATTAAAATGGGGAATGCCAAGATGGGAAAGGATATTTGAGAAGCCAAGGAAAGTCTAATGTGGTTGGAATGTGGTGACAACTGGGTTAGGGTGAAGGCTCGGAAGGATAGTATGTGATATATATATATATATATATATTTACATATTTATATATGATATTTATACATTTCATAGATAACTTTGGTTCTTGTAAGGGAGGTCTTGGTGAAATTACATGTGTTAGCATTATAAACATAGGGGAGGTATTTATAAAGCCATATAGTAATGGCAGACCTAATACTAATAATATTCCATCACTGTGGCCTTATCAATTGTTTACAGTTGGTGTCCATTTCGATAGGTGGGTGCTTATGTCTTATCTACTGCTAAGTATTTTGAATATCACCTGATCTTGAATGTCAAAAATCCATTAAACTCTGTCCCTCCATTGGTAATTCTCTACAGCTTCATTTTTAGCATCAAACTTCCCTCATTCTTCTTTCTGTACATTTATTAAAGTCTGTTTGAAACAGTTCTATTATTAAATCAACTTAGCTATAATATCCTTTACCTTATTTATCAATCATACAGGAAATGGCAGTGGTTTTTGATCCCCAGAAATACCTTAAATCTGAAACAATTATCCTGTGAAGGAGTCTGGCCCCTTATGACTGGAATGTGGGGAAATTTGAGAGTACCTAATTCCATCTTACTCTATTAATAATTACTGGGATTCGAGACAAGACCAGAGCAACCTCTGTTCCCACCCAGGCCCCACTGACCTGTTTGTGCCATTATAGTTTTATTTTTCTGAAAACTTAATACAAAACAATCACATGCAGTCTTTTGTGTCTTCTTTCATTTGGCATGCTGTTTTTGGAGATTCATCCATGTTGTTTTATCTATGAATAATTCCTTTCTGTTGCTGAGAAACTACTTATTTATCAGTATAACACATTTTAGATATTCACCTGTTGAAGGAAATTTGGACTTCCTAGTTTGGAATTGTTACGAATAATGCAGCATGAAAGTTTACATGTAAGTTTTTATGTTGATGCATGCTTTTATTTCCTAGATAGATAGCTAGAAATGAATTTCTGGGTTGTGTGGTGAATGTGGCAAACCGCACACACACGCGTGGTAAATGTATGTTAAATGTTGAAGAAGATGCCAAACTGTTTTCCAAAGTGCTATGCCATTTTACATTCCCAAGTGCAGTGTATAAGTTGCAGTTTCTCCACATCACTGTCAGCACTTGATTTTGTCAGGCCTTTTGATTTTAGGCATTCTAGTGAGTATGTAGTGGTATTTGATTGAGGTTTTAATTTGCATTTGGGCTTCCCTGCTGGCTCAGAGGTTAAAGCATCTGCCTCCAATGCGGAAGACCTGGGTTCGATCCCTGGGTCAGGGAGATCCCCTGGAGAAGGAAATGGCAGCCCACTCCAGCATTCCTGCCTGGAGAATCCCATGGACGGAGAAGCCTGGTGGGATTTCTTGTGATATTTCTTTAGATGTTATCTTGTTCACACAGTTTATCTGGGAGATTATGGAAGGGGAAGCTAGGGAAGAGATCTAGTCATCTGTTAATTATTAGTCTTCATTTCTCCTTCTTTGATCTATGGAAGGAACCCACACATTAGCCAAGGTATTATGTGATTTAAAGATTTAATCTGTGTTTAGGTTAGAGATGAGTGTATCTCATGGCTTGGGCCAGAGGTGGACTGTGGCCCACCAGGTTCCTCTATCCATGAGATTTCCCAGGCAAGAATACTGAAGTGAGTTTCCGTTTCTTTTTCCAGGGGATCTTCCCGACCCAGGGATCGAATCTGTGTCTCCTGCATCAGCAGGAGGATTCTTTACCACTGAGACATTGGTATTTATTGGGCTGTGACCTTGATCTGAGTTGTGACTTTTCATCCTCAGAACACCAAAATGAATGGTTCTTCCACATTACAGTTGGGGTCCATAACTCTTTTTTAATTAATTTTTCTTGGAGTATAGTTGCTTTACAATGTTGTGTTAGTTTCTGCTGTACAGCAAAATGAATGAGCTATACATAGCATATGTTATGTACATATACATATACATAAACATATATCTCCTCTGTTTTGGACTTCCCTCCCATTTAGGACACCTAGGTACCTTAGGTAGAGTTCCCTGTGCTATACAGTTCTTATTAGTTATCTGTTTTCTACATGGTATCAATAATGTATATATGTCAATCCCAGTCTCCCAATTCCTCCCACGCCTGCTTTCCCCTTTGGTATCCATACATTTGTTCTCTATGTCTGTGTCTCTATTTCTGCTCTGCAAATGCAATCATCTGTACTATTTTTCTAGATTCTACATACATGTGTTTATACATGATATTTATTTTTAAAATATTGAATAGTGACAGCCAGCACTAACTTAGGGCCAGAAACTGCTTTCAGCACTGTATTTATATTTACCTATTTAGCCTTAAGTAATGGGTTTTTTATTATTATTAGTATCCCATCTTACACATGAAGACACTGAGACACAGGGACAATAAAAAGCTTGTCTCATATTACTCTGTTGGTAAGGGGAAGATTTAGGATTTAAACCCAGACAGGCTGGCTCCCAAATTCGTGTTCATAAGTCCCATATTCCCTCTATAACTTGCCTGATATCATATGGGTACTGAATGGTGGAGTGGGGATAATTTTCAGAACGTGAACTGGGAGCTCTGGGTATATTTCAAACTGCACTCGCCCACCCAAAGGGAAGGGCTCAGCTAGAGTGTGGGAAGATGTCTTTTTTTTGTTTTAATTTCTATCCACATGTTTATTTATATAAACTTATACTTTTAAGAATTTACATAAATTGTATGAGGAAATGTACTGCGGAGATTTTTGCCATCAATTCTTGTTAGAGCACTTTAAAACTTTGGCCCTGACATGCGATATACAGGATCTTAGTTCCCTGATCAGGGATCGAACCTGTGCCCTTGCAAGTGGAAACGTGTAGTTTTAATCACTGGACCACTAGGGAAGTCCTTACTTTTTAAAAAATTATTGAAGTATAGTTGATTAACAATGTTGTGTTAGTTTCAGGTGTTCACTAAAGTGATTCCGCTCTCTATATACATGGATCTATTCCTTTTCAAATTCTTTTCCCATTTAGGTTATTACAGAGTATTGAGCAGAGTTTTGATACAGTATGTACTTGTTTGTTATCTATTTTAAATGTAGCAGTGTGTACATGTCAATCCCAAACTCCATACCTATCTCTCCACTCCACCTTTGCCCTTGATAACTATAAATTCATTTTCTGTGTCTGTGAGTGTATTTCTGTTTTATAAATAAGTCCATTTGTATCATTTTTTTTTAGATTCCACATATAAGCAGTATCATATGCTATTTGACTTTCTCTGTCTGACTTATTTCACTTAGTATAATAATCTCCAGGCCCATCCATGTTGCTGCAAATAGCATTATTTTATTGTTTTTAATGGCTCCCATAATAGTCCATTGCATATATGTACCACAAGAAGATCTCTTTTTAAAATAGGAAGCTTAGTTGTAAATGTTTGTTCAATGAAAACCAGGCAGCTAGTGCAGCTAATGCCCAGAAAGAAATAAGACTGGCTCATGGCAAGTCAGATGTAAAGTGAGGGCTGTGCAACCCCTGGAAGAGCCAGGAGGTTGGGGTGGGCATAAAGGAGGCAGGTGGCAGGAGCCTATGAGGATTTGGAGAGATGCCAGAGTCAGGGAATGGAATGCCACAGTTCATTTGAAAACAGGCATTTGCCTTGTAAGTTGATTAGAGACTGTTTTAAAATATAGTACATTAATAGAATTTAATATAGTATATTAATAAAATATAGTGTGTTAATCAGAGAAGGCAATGGCACCCCACTCTAGTACTCTTGCCTGGAAAACCCCATGGATGGAGGAGCCTGGTAGGCTGCAGTCCATGGGGTCGCTAAGAGTCGGGCACGACTGAACAACTTCACTTTCACTTTTCACTTTCATGCACTGGAGAAGGAAATGGCAATCCACTCCAGTGTTTTTGCCTGGAGAATCCCAGGGATGGGGGAGCCTGGTGGGCTGCCGTCTATGGGGTTGCACAGAGTCGGACACAACTGAAGTGACTTAGCAGTGTGTCAATATAAATTAATATAGCATATTAATGAAATATAGTATAGTACCTGAGGTAAAGCCAGCAGATCAGGAGATGGCTGCCATTGAAAAGGTAGTTGTTACTCATGGTTCCTAGGAGGAGGGGACCTGCTGCATCGCCTGGCCACACACAGGCCACACAGGGAAGCACCAGGGTTGGCCGGGAGGCAGAGGGAGTGGGGGAAGAACCTGGGCAGGAAGACTTCACTGTGGTTTCCACAGGAAGAAATGGTCAAGCAGGTTTAGCAGGCTATGGTTTGGCTAGTTTGAACAGTGTCAATGGGTTCTGAGGCAGGGGGCTGTTCCTAGTGGTCTGGTACCAAGCTCTGGGGTATTCAGGCTAGCAAGACAGTGGCCTGAGTGTGCCAGTCCTGTGAGAACCCCATGGAGGAGGTGGTGGGCTCTGGCTTGGTTCATTTGTATTTGAAAAAACACACTCACAGGTATTTTCTTTAGGAACTGGCCATCCTTAGGAAGGGCAGTCCCCCCAGAGATGGCACAGCTCCAAATATCAAAGCATCAGAAAATAATAGATGTGGTTAATACCTGGGCCTGGTATGACTTCTTTTTTTAAACAGTTTTTAAAATTGAAATATAGTTGATTTACAAAGTTGTGTTAATTTCTGCTGTACAGATAAGTAATTCAGTTATAAATATATATATAAATCTTTTAATATTCTATTTCTTTATGTTTTATCACAGCATATTGAATATCGCTCCCCCAGCTATTCTCTATGATAGTGTACCTGCTAACCCCAGGTCCCAGCCCATCCCTCCCCTGACTCCATCCTCCTTGGCCACCACAAGTCTGTTCTCTTTGTCTGTAAATCTGGTTTCTGTCTCATAGATAAGTTCACTTGTGTCATATTTTAGATTTCATGTATAAGTGATATCATATAATATTTGTCTTTCTCTTTCTGACTTACTTCGCGTAGTATGATAATCTCCAGGTCCATCTATGTTGTTGCAAATGGCATTATTTCATCCTTTTCTATGACTGAGTAGCATTTCATTGTGTTTATGTATTTCATTGTGTTTATATATATATATATATATGCACACCATATTCTTCTGTATCCATTCATCTGCAGTCTGACTTCTCTCCAGTATACAGTATCATTGGAGTTTTGTGATCTCAACCTATTTAAAATTAACTTTTCCAGGTCTTTGTTTTGCAAAGGCTATTTCATAAGAATACTATGAGGACCTGTTCCCTCCACCACACCCAGCCCTCAGCCATGTAACTATTCCTGGACTCAGCAAGAATCTAGACACGTGGTAAGAGGATGCTTGCCTTTGCTGTGCTGATGGTCAGATGCTGTGCTGTGCACACTGGCCCTCCTGGTGTCTGCAGTGCCTGTGACTAGGGTCTGTCTTTTGCGATAAAGACAGGTTGTTATACTGTTGTGCAGGATGAGGACTGCACAATAGCTCACACCTAAGGAGGTGCCATTCACTTGGTAGGTTTGTGTACTTATTATGAATTTCCAGCAGATGGCAGTAAAGTGTCTTACTCTAACAAAGTCTGTGCCTGCATGCTGCCAAGTTGCTTCAGTCTCATCTGACTCTTTGTGATCCCATGGCCTATAGCCCGCCAGTTTCCTCTGTCCATGGGACTCTCCAGGCAAGAATACTGGAGTGGGTTGCTATGCCCTCCTCCAGGGGATCTTCCCAACCCAGGGACTGNCTGCCAAGTTGCTTCAGTCTCATCTGACTCTTTGTGATCCCATGGCCTATAGCCCGCCAGTTTCCTCTGTCCATGGGACTCTCCAGGCAAGAATACTGGAGTGGGTTGCTATGCCCTCCTCCAGGGGATCTTCCCAACCCAGGGACTGAACCCACATCTCTTATGTCTTCTGTACTGGCAGGTGGGTTCTTTACTATTGGGGCTACTTGAAATGCTAGGATGATTTTTCTGACAAATAGAAATAAAGTGCCTCTAAGTCACACACAAGTGCTGAAAGGGTCCACTGCTCATCAGTCCTGGCCTCATAGGTCACCCTGCTATAATTTCCCTCTGCAAGGGTTGCAATCGTGCCTCATCATCTGTCAATAGACAGGCTTCTCAGCTTAGCTCCCAGTGAAGCTCCTTGTAGTTCTAAAATAGCCTAACTTTAAAAAAATGTTAAAAGAATTCTTTTTTATAAAACTTATTTTCCATTATGGTTTATTACAAGATATTGAATATAGTCCCCTGTGCTACACAGGTCCTTGTGTATGTACTTTATATACAGTAGTGTGTATGTGTTAATCCCAAACTCCTAATTTATTCCTCCCTCCTTTCCCTTTGGGAACCATAAGATTGTTCTCTATGTCTGTGAGTCTGTTTTGTAAATAAGTTCATTTGTGTCGTATTTTAGATTCCACATATAAGCAGTATCATGTGCTCCCTGGTGGTCTAGTGGTTAGGATTCGGCGCTCTCTCCCACATATAAGCAATATTATATGGTGTTTGTCTCTCTCTGTCTGACTTACTTCACTTAGTATGGTCCTCTGTAGGTCCATCCATGCTGCTGCACATGGCATTATCTCTTTCTTTTAATGGTTGACTAGTATTCCATTGTGTATAGCTACCACATCTTTATCTATTCATCCGTTGATCGATATTTAGGTTGTTTCCAAGTCTTGGCTATTGTGAATAGTGTTGCTATAAACAAACACATCCTAGAAGCATGTATTTTTCTGAATTAGAGTTTTCTTCAGGTATATGTCTGGAGTGGGATTCCTGGATCATATTGGAGGTCTAACTTTTAACTCTGATACCAGAGCTTTAGGGAGAGAGCAGGAGGTCTGGGAAGCTCAGAGAGGATACCACATAAGTCAAGGGGGGTAGTACTTGTTGTCGGGAGTCCTGATGACCTGGGAGAGTGGGAGGGCTCTGGGACCATAGGATGCAAGGTGAAAGGGGTTCATGATCAGAGAGAAAGGTAGGGCTTGGGAGGACACATGCAAAAAACCTGTGGGATAATCATTTAATAACGCATCTTGTCCTAGGGAGCGACCAGGATGCTAAGATTAGGTTCAGTTACTTGGACACAGAATGCAAGGTGAGGCAAGCAAGCTGCAGCCTTGGCTTGTGGTCTTTTCTCTTGGAAAGTCACTGGAATGGAGTAGGTGGGACAGATCCAGGCAGAGGGCCCTCCCAGCTCTTGGTGCCCTCAGTTCTAGTACAAGACCAGACCAGCAGTTATTTTAGCATCTGGCTTGTTTTCTTCTGGATAAGAACTGTCCTTGGGAAAAGGCTGTGAAAAACCATTGAAGAACGTGAGACCCTAAGGACATGAGTGACGGGGGATCCCAAGTCACCAGCTGGGAATTTGAACTACTCTGAGTGAGACAGTGAGAAGGACTTATTTTCTGTCCTTTGAAAGTGGAGGAAAGAAATGGAGGGAGGCAGAAGGAGGAGATGAGGGGAGCAGAAATGTGGTGAAAACCGAGTTTCCAGTGAGTGGGGAGCAGTCAGGGGAGGGGCCCCAGGGATGGACTCCTTGGGAGGGAACAGGGATGTTTGACCCACCACTTGGACTTGGCATGTGATGTGCTGTGGAGGCTGCCACTTGAGCACCCCTCTCCCGTAGGCAGTGAACTATGCTGTACTCATCCATGTTTTGCATGAAAGTTTTGTGTGTGTGTGTGTTTAAGAGAGCATAGAAGGAACAATGGCTATGACCATGTAAGCCCCTCAGGATTCTACAAAATCTCGGTGAAGGTTTACAACTTCACAAACTGTGGACTTTGGTGTTTTGTTTAGTATTCCTGGATGCCAAGAATTTGCATGTAGCAACATGGATGGACCTAGAGATATTATACTAAGTGAAGAAAATCAGAAAGAGAAAGACAAGTACCACATGATATCACTTACAAGTGGAATCTAAAACACAATACAAATCAACTTATCTATGAAACAGAAACAGACTCTCAGACACAGAGAACAGACTTGTGGTTGCCAAAGAGGAGGACTTGGGGAGAGGAGATTGGGAGTTTGGGGTTAGCAGTTGCAAGTTATACACACAGGATGAATAAACAAAAAGCTCCTACTGTATATAGTACAGGGAACTATGCTCAGTATCCTGGGATAAACCACAATGGCAAAGAATATAAAAATGAATGTATACATATGTATAATTGGGTCACTTTACAGTATACCTGAAATGGATACAACATTCATGTCGATGTATGGCAAAACCAATACAGTATTGTAAAGTAGAATAAAGTAAAAATTTAAAAAAAATCATTAAAAAAATATAAATTAAAAAAAATTTTTTTCCTCCATTTGTTTATCAGAAGAATTTTTCTGTCTCACATCTTCACCTGTGGGTATGCTGGGAAAAAGCATTCAACAGATATCTTTTGTTCTTTAATAGATACATTTTTAATTTTTTAATTTTTTAAACTAAATTTATTTAATTGGAGGCTAATTACTTTACAATATTGTATTGGTTTTGTCATACATAAAGAAATGAATTTGGAATGGCTTTTTATTTGTCCATCCATTTATTAGTTCAGCCTCTATTTATTAGCTGTCTAAAGTATGCTGGGATGTGTCCTGGGCACTGGTGAGCCATGGAGAAGCTGGCTGCTTTAGCAGATTTCAGGATGTAAGAAGGATTGATCAGAGGCACAAGAATATAGCAGTGGAGGGTTGCATTTTTTAGTAGCTACTTAAAAAATTGTTTTTATTGAAATATAGTTGATTTACAACATTGCATTAACTTCTATGGGACAACAAAAATGACTCAATTATATAAGAATTGATGTTTTTGAACTGTGGTGTTGGAGAAGACTCTTTTGAGTCCCTTGGACTGCGAGGAGATCCGACCAGTCCATTCTAAAGGAGATCTGTCCTGGGTGTTTTTTGGAAGGACTGATGGTAAAGCTGAAACTCCAATACTTTGGCCACCTCACGTGAATAATTGACTCATTGGAAAAGACTGATGCTGGGAGGAATTAGGGGCAGGAGAAGGGGATGACAGAGGGNGAGATCTGTCCTGGGTGTTTTTTGGAAGGACTGATGGTAAAGCTGAAACTCCAATACTTTGGCCACCTCACGTGAATAATTGACTCATTGGAAAAGACTGATGCTGGGAGGAATTAGGGGCAGGAGAAGGGGATGACAGAGGGTGAGATGGCTGGATGGCATCACCAACTCGATGGACATGAGTTTGTGTGAACTCCGGGAGTTGGTGATGGACAGGGAGGCCTGGCGTGCTGCAATTCATGGGGTCACAAAGAGTTGGACATGATTGAGCGACTGAACTGAACTGATACATTCTTTTTCATATTCTTTTCTATTATGGTTTATCACAGTATGGCATGGACTTTCCTGTGCCATACAGTAGGACCTTATTGTTTATCCATTCTCTATATAATAGTTTACATCTGGTAACCCTAAACTCCCACTCTCTCTCCCACTCCTTTTCCCTTTGATGATCATCAGTCTATTCTCTGTGTCCCTAATTCTATTCTGTTTCATAGATAGGTTCATTTGTGTCATGTTTTAGATTCCACATATAAGTCATATCATATGGTATTTGTTGTTCTCTTTAGCAGCTACTTTTAATTGCTTGACAAATGAATTTGCTTGACAAACTGCTATGGAAAGATCCCTCGGGTAGAAATTAGTCTGTGCTGGAAAAAACACAGGCCTCGGTTCAAGTACTGGTCTGACATGAGAGTTTTGTTGAGATCAGGGAAGGTAGGCAAAAGATCAGTGTGCACCTGACCTAAAGTCACTTTTGGTGAGGAGTGTCAGGGCCACTTGGCCTCACCCTCTCTGCTTTTCCGTTACAGACATTGTATGCATTCTTAGTCTCATGCTGGCTCTGTAAAGGGACAAAATTGTTCTGGAAACCAAAGATTAAATGGCTTTGGAGAGCTCTCATTTTGGTCTCCTGGTGAGTTGTAAGTAAACACATTCTTGGAAGCTGAGCCATGAAACCCTGTTGTTTTAGGCCAGGCGGGCTACATAGCTGCCAAGCTCATGCTGCCCTGGGACCCCCCACTGCCTGTGGGCCTATTGGAATGTCTCGTGTTGGGTGTTAAGGGCAGAGATGGGGAATCACATGTCCATCCAGGGCATGGCTGGGGCTCAGAGAGTAAACAGTAAGGAAACAGAAAGGGCACTGGTACACAATGTCAGACCCTCCCCACTCTTTTCCTCCTAGAGGCGCATGTGTGTTTTCCCATTTTAAAGCTTAAGTAAAAATCACCCAATTTATATAATTTTGAGAATCTTGAAAGCAGTATAGAGTTGAGTAATTATAATCAGGATATGAGATAATTCTGCAGTTTTCAAAGTTTCCTCATGTCTTAAGCTCCTGACAAACACTGACCTATTAGATGTCCCTATAGTTGTGTCTTTGCAAAAATGTCATGTATATGGAATTGTACAAGGAATTGACTGGAGGTCCAGTGGTTAGGACTCAGTACTTTCACTGGTTCAATCCGTGTTCTGGGAACTAAGATCCTGCAAGCTGCATGGGACAGTCAAAATAAATAAATAAATAAATAAATAAACAGACTCATGTTGTATGTAACCTTTGAAGCCTGCCTTCTTTCCATTAGCAGGATGCACTTGCCACTCATCCATGTTGTATTATTACTTGGTTCCTTTTTTATTGCAGTGCATTATTTCATCCTGTGGTTATAGCCAGTTGCTTCTCCATTCACCAGTTGAGAAATGTTTGGGTTGTTTTCCATTTTTGGCAGTTATTGAAAAGTTGCAATAAACCTTTGTGTACTGGATTTTGTGTGAATATAGGTTTTCATTTAACTTGGGTAAATACTGAACAGCAAAATTTCTGGCTTGTAGATAAGCATATGTTTAACTTCATAAAAGACAGAAATTGTCAGAATGGATAGTAAAAACAATTACCACAGATAAAAAGACACACCATACAATAAGAAAAAGGTCAATTCACCAAAGAGACATAAGAATCCTAAATGAATATAAGAATCCTAAATAAGTACCTAACAACAGAACTTCAAAATACGTGTCTTTTTATCTGTGGTTATTTTCTTTGCCCTGAAGTATGTCTTAATATTATTACAACCACTCCAGCCTTTTTTTAAAAGTAGTATCTGCACGAAATACTTTCCCCCATATCTTTAATTTACCTATATCATTATATTTCAAGCCAGTTTCTTATAGAGAACGTGTAGTTTGGTCACAATGTTTTTATTGTCCGGTTCTGATAATTTCTGTCTTTTATTTGACATATTTCGACTAGAGGTTGGCAAACTATGACCTGTGGGACAAATCTGGCTTTCCTGTGGGCTGTGTATTGTTTATGGCTTTTTTTCACGTTACAATGGCTGAGTAGAGTGGTTGTACCAAAAAAGATATGGTCCAAAAAACTAAATATATTTATTGTTTGGCCCTTTTACAAAAAAAATGTTGTTAACCGTTGGTTAAAACCATGTACTAGTACAGGTAGCCTTGGAGAGAATATCAGATGTGGCCAAGTATGAGTGGCCACAGTGCCTTGGTGTACCTTCACAGAGAGACCTGCTCTGAGAATGGAGACGCACCAGGGAAAGGGAGATTCTGAGAACTGCAGCCCCTATCTCAGGGAGTCAGGCGCCAGAAAAGTGAATCTGTGCCTGAGTACTGTTGCTGCCATCACCATTAGTATCTCCTGCTTGGCTAAAACTTGGTTAAAGGTACTGACAGACTCACTGGGACATGAAGATGATGGCCAGGCAGAAGGGCACTCAGAACTCAATTTTTATTCCACATTAATACTATAAAATGCACTCCAGTTTTCCTGGGCTTCCCTAACAGAATCTGCCTGCAATGCAGGAGACCAGGTTCGGGTCCTCTCTCAATAGCCCATGTTGCCAAAACAAAAATCTGAGTGGAAACAAATTATTTCAGAATCTCAGTTACTCCAGTCAAGAAGCTCAGAAGACAAAGTCCTGCCTTTATTGGTGAAAAGTGGAGGCAAAGGGTAGCGATGAAAAGGTAAAATTTTACCTCCAATTCACTTAAGTTCTCTACAAAAATAAATACAACAAATATCTTACAGTCTACTCTAAGAGCAAGAAAAACACACCTTGGGTCCAGAAGTGAGATTTGTAAGCCTGAGGACATCAGAGGACCTTCCACTGAAGTACAAGGCAGGTGCCCAAGTGAGCTGGTATCTAATGGTTGCCTGAAGGCAGCTACTGCGTGCAGTTATACAGTCTGAGTGGTGGTCACTGTATCTAAGAGTATTAACATTAAATACAAATGGAGTCTGGACCTGAGAATTTCCTGAACAGACAAGAACTTTTAAACCATGTAAAAAAAACTAAATCTGTCTTATTTCATGAATGTAAGTGAAATTCAACCTAGGTTATTTTTTGCAAATGGCTCTGACAATCATAAAAGAAATATAGTCGTTTTCCTAAAAATGGTATGAGAAACTTGCACTGTAGTAAGCAATCATTGTAAAAATGAATAATAATGTCTTCATTTTTACTCTGTAAGTCATTCTGTAACTTCATGTCCCCAAGCTTCATATCAGTCTTTGAATTTGGAAGCTCCCTGTTTGTGAACTGTTTTTATATCCACAATAAACTCTTACTAAATATTAAAAAAATGTACATTTAATGCAGTTATTGATAAGTTTAGACATAGGTATACAATACCTATGTAACAAATACTTTGTTATTTGTTTTCTGCTTGTTTCCTCTTTTTTTTTCTTCCTCTGCATGTTCTTTTCTGCTTTCTTTTGGGTTATTTGAATGTTTAAAAATATTCTAGTTTATCTATTAGGTTTTTGACTATCGTTCTCTTTCTATATGCATACATAGAAATATATAAAAAAGTGCTTGCTCCAGGGATTAAAATATATTGTACAATATATACTTACCTTTTCAGAGTTTATTTAACATCACTGTTTTGCCACTTCAAATGGAATGCATTAATGTTACCACAATATGATGCCCTTTCCCCTTCCTCATTTGTGTTATAATTTTGGTGTGTATTATATTTATTCATGCTGAAAACTCAACTGTTATTAAATTTGTTTCTTTAAACCCTGCAGTATATTTTAAAGAATTCAAAAGGAAAGAATAGTCTACTATGTTCACCCAGATATTTTCCTTTTTTCTTTCTTTTTCTTCATCCCTGGTTCTCTAAAGTTGACTTCTGGTAGCATTTCCTTCTTGCTTGAATAACTTCTATCATCAATTAAACAGTTTTAAATTTAGATGTAACTGATATGTAACATCATGTTAGATTCAGGTGAACAGCATCATGATTTATATATGCATTATGAAATTATCAGCATGATGTGTCTATATATATTATTATAAGTTTTTCTTCCTTGTGATGAGAATTTATAAGATCTATAGCTAGTGTACACCTGTGGTGGATTCATGTTGATGTATGGCAAAGCCAATAGAGTATTGTAAAGTAAAATTAAAAAAATAAATTAATTAAAAAAATGAAATATATAATGCAGTATTATTACTAACTTTATCCATCATGCCCATGACTTATTTATTTTATAACTGGAAGCTTGTAGCTTTTGACCATCTTTATCCATTTCCCCCACAAACCCCATCTCTGGCAATCAAGAATATGTTCCCTGTATCTCTGAGTTCAATTTGTGTGAGTGTGTGGGGGGCTTCCCTAGTGATTCAGTGGTAAAGAATCCACCTGCAATGCAGAAGCTGCAGGAGAATTGGGTTCAGTCTTGAGAAGGGAATGGTAACCCACTCTAGTATTCTGCCTGGAGAATCTTACGGACAGAGGAGACTGGCGGGCTGCAGTCCACAGAGTTGCAAAAAGTTGGACACACCTGAAGTGACTTAGCATGTGTGCATTTTAGACTCCACATATAAGTGAGATCATGTGGTATGTCTCTGTCTGACTTATTTCAGGTAATATAATGTCCTCAAGTTTCATCCACATTATTGTAAATGGCAGGATTTCGCTCTTTATTATGGCTGAGTCACAGCAGTTTTTTAAAAAAATATTTTTACCATGCATGTCTATTAGATTAAAAAGTATCTACAGTAGAATCATAATAGATAAAAGAAAGAGAAAACTTTTCTCACAATTCTCAAACACACAGCACAATAATATTACACAATAATAAACACACTTTATACAATCATAATATTTCAATGTATTTTCTTGATTTTATAGATATCTTAACATGTTTTACTAGTTTGGAGTTAGTATTCCTAGGGACTTTCTGTATTTATTTAAAAATTGATTTACTTATTTTAGTTGGAGGCTAATTACTTTACAATATTGTGGTGGTTTTTGCCACACATCGACATGTATTAGCCATGGGTGCACATGAGTCCCCCCATTTTGAGCCCCCCTCCACCTCCTGCCTGATCCCATTCCTCTGGGTTGTCCCAGAGCACCAGCTTTGAGTGCCCTGCTTCATGGATCGAACTTGCACTGATCATCTATTTTACTTATGGTAATATGCGTGTTTCAGTGCTGTTCTTTCAGATCATCCCACCTTCGCCTTCTCCCACAGAGTCCAAAAGTCTGTTCTTTATAACTTCATCTCTTGCATATAGGGTGATTGTTACCGTCTTTCTAAATTCCATATATATGCGTTAATATACTGTATTGGTGTTTCTGACCTACTTCTCCCGTATAATAGGCTCCAGTTTCATCCATCTCATTATAACTGACTCAAATGTTTTTTTTTTTTTTTATAGCTGAGTAATATTCCATTGTGTATATGTACCATAACTTCCTTATCCGTTCGTCTGCTGATGGACATCTAGGTTGCTTCCATGTCCTACCTATTGTAAACCGTGCTTCAATGAACACTGGGCTACATGTATCTCTTTTAATTCTGGTTTCCTTGATGTTTATGCCCAGCAGTGGGATGGTTGGGTCATATGGCAGTTCTATTTCCAGTATTTTAAGGAATCTCCACACTCTTCTTCATGTGGCTGTACTAGTTTGCATTCCCACTAACAGTGTAAGAAGTTTCCCTTTTCTCCACACCCTCCCCAGCATTGATTGTTTGTAGACTTTTTGATGGCAGCCATTCTGACTGGCATGAGATGGTACTTCATTGTGGTTTTGATTTGCATTTTTTTGATAATGAGTGATGTTGAGCATCTTTTCATGTTTGTTAGCCATCAGTATATCTTCTTTGGAGAAATGTCTGTTTAGTTCTTTGGCCCACTTTTTGATTGAGTTGCATAACAATTCTTTTAAAGAAGTTCTGTTTGGAATTGATTTTCTCAACTCCCCATTATCTGAAGATGTCTTTATTTCAGCCTCATTCTTAAAGGATATTTTTATGTATACAGAGTTCCGGGTTGGCAGTTCCTTTACTTTTGCCTGTTAGAAGTGGCTCTCCATGCCTTTGGCCTTCAGGGATTCTGATGAGAAATTTGTGGTCATTTGAATATTATTCCCCCATAATTAGCATATCATTTTTCTCTATATGCTTTCATTTTTTTCCCCTTTAGTTTTCAAAAGTTTGATGATAATGTATTTGTGCATGGATTCTTTTAGTTTTACTGAGCTTCTTGAATCTGTGAATTTATGTCTTTTGCCAAATTTGTAAAGTTTTCAACCATTATTTCTTCACGGATTTAACTATTATTTCCCTGAGAATTTTCCTAATAGCTGTTTTGAAATCTGTGTCATATAATTACAACATCTGTGTCATCTTGGTGCTTATGTCTGTTTGTCTTTCCCATGTAAACTGAGATTTTTACTGGTTCTTTATGTGCTGAGCAATTTTGGGTTCTGGCCTTAATATTATGGCCTGGCCTTTGAATATTATGTTATGAAATTCTGAGCCTCGTTTAAGTCCTATGGAGAATGTTGCTAGGAGACAAAAACCTGACTGGGTTTAGGCTGCAAGTGCTACCAGGCTTCTCTGGGTTTCAATTACAGGTTCATCTTCAGAGCTTTTGTGGTGCATTTCACATCTGTCCCACATGTGTGCTGTGTACCTGGTGATCTGGGATGGGAGTGGTGGTCTATCTCTTTGTGGAGTTCTCCAAGTCTTTGGTTTGCTGTTTAAGAACACATCCAGGCATGTGTAGCTTGATGGTGGGGCTTATCGTGACCTTTTCTGGAAATATCCCTCTCTGTGTGCATCATCTCTCTGGTCCATTCTGATTGCCTGGGCTTCTTCTTTGTGATCTTCTGGTCAGAAAGCTGTGGTTTTAATTACCTGCTCTGCTGTGTACTTCCTCAGACTGCCGTTGCTCCTGGGGCCAAGTAGTAGGAATACAGAGAGTAAAAAGGCAAGGGCAATTTGCCCCCACTTTCTTGGGGGGATCACAGAAGAGGCTTCTCTTACTGGAGAGTTTTGGATTCCTGCGTAACCCCAGTGCTATGTCTGCGGCTGCCTCTGCTGTCACAAGACTTCCTTGAGCCTGGGATGTATGAGATTGGAGAATGAAAAAAGAGAAAAAAAAAACCTGGGAGACTCACCCCAGCCTCTCTGAGCATTAGGACATTTCACTCCTCTTTCACCCAGAAGCAGAGGGTTTTGCCTGGCTCTTTCTCTGTCCAGGCCCCAGGGTCTACCTCTGGGTTTTTTGAGTGTTGTGGGGGAAACTGGAGGAAACATGGGAAACTCATTTCCAATGTGATGGTACTTTGAATTCTGATCTTCTATAACTCCCCTGCTACTATTTTTATTTTTATTTTTTTACAATCCTCACATAACTTCTTTGTGAGTTCTGTAAGGTTTTATAGTCTCATTCAACTGGAGAGACATGCCAGGGTGGGTTTACTCCATCTTGCTCTGAAATGAGGGCTGTTGCTTTTTAATACCCAACATTTAAGATGTATATGATTTGAAAGGATGAGGTAAGCCTTTGCATAATAACATGGAGAGGTCATGATATGTTGAAAAAAGAAATAAAGTAGGTCATAGGGCACTTTATGTGCTATGTCCTCACTTCTCCATAGTTGTATATATTTATAAATAGAAAATTTAGTGTTTTAACATGCTTGCAGTTGCCAGTAAGACAATACCCAAAAGTGCCTTGAACATTAAGGAAAATTTGTTGTTGTGTAATGGAAAGTCTGAACATTGTTCGTTCCAAGGTGGGTTAATTTACTGGTTTAAGAATGTCAGGGCTCTTAGTTTCCTACTCAGCAATTCTTTGGACTTTCTCTAAAGGTTACAAGATGACCACAGTACTCCAGTCTTCCTTTCTTTGGGCAGCAACGTCCAAAGTCAAGAGAACCATCGCTTCTTGTGTTTGTCTTGTATCAAGGAAGGATTGTTTTCCTTAACTAGCCTAGCAAACTTCCCTTATGCTAACTGACAAAGATTAAATCATACTTGAGCTTAGCCAGCCTCTAGCACCTATAATGAAATTTCCCATTTGAACTGTACTAGTCTAAATTTATCTCCTGAGCCTGGGAAGGGAATTCTGAAATCTGTTGGGCTGCCAATGCTGAATCAAGGTCAAATTTATCTTCACAAGATGGAAAAAGGGAAAGGAATGAAGGGACAAATAAATAGAATGATATCTCATGTTGGATTAGAAAACTTAATATTGTTAAAATGTTCATATTACTCAGATGATGTACAGAGTCAATGCAATCCCTTTTAAAATCCCAGTGGCATTTTTTACAGAAATGGAAAAAACTCCTAAAATTCATATGGGAACATAAAGGACCTTGAATAAACAAAATAATCTTGAGAAAGAAGAACAAATCTGAAGGAAGGCTTCAACTTCCTGACTTAAAAACATGTTACAATTAAGAAACAATTTAATTTACAACTGCTTCAAAAAGAATAAAATACTTAGGAATAAATATTACCAAAGAGATGAAAGACTTGTAGAATGAAAATGATAAGAAGCTGGTGAAAAGTGTTAAAGAAGATATGAACAAATGTAAAGATCTCCAGTGCTCATGGATTGGAAGCATTAATATTGTTAAAAATGTCCATTCTACCCAAAGCAATCTACAGATTCAATACAATCTTTATTAAAATTTGAATGTCTTAAAAAAAAAGAAATAGAACAAACAATCCTAAAATTTGCATGGAATTGCAAAAGACCTCAAATAAACAAAATATATATGAAAAAGAATAATAAAGCTGGAGACATCATGGTACCTGATTTTGAACCATGTTACAAGACTACAGTAATCAAAACAGTATAGTATTAGCATAAAGCAGATTTAAAGTTCAGTGGAATAGAATAGACAGCCTATTAATAAACCTGTGCACGAAAGGTCAACTGATTTACAACAAAGGAGCCAAGATTTTGCCATGGGAAAAGAATAGCTTTATCAATAAATTGTGCTGAGAAAATTAGACAGTTACATGCAATAAAATGAAAACAGACCACTTTCTTACACCATATGAAAAACTATTCAAAATGGATTAGTGCCTGAATATAAAACTTGATATAAAACTCCTAGAAGAAAATATAGGCAATAAGCTCCTTGATGTTAATATTAGAAATGATTTTTTTTTTTTGACTTGACATCCAAAGCAAAGTCAACAAAAGCAAAAATAAATAGGAGGGATAAATTCAACTAAAAAGCTTCTGCTCAGCAATGGAAACAATCAACAAAATGAAAATCAAGTGTAAGAAAATANTTGATGTTAATATTAGAAAGATTTTTTTTTTTTGACTTGACATCCAAAGCAAAGTCAACAAAAGCAAAAATAAATAGGAGGGATAAATTCAACTAAAAAGCTTCTGCTCAGCAATGGAAACAATCAACAAAATGAAAATCAAGTGTAAGAAAATATTTGTAAATTATATATCTGATAAAGGGTTAATAGGAAAAATATATGAAGATCTCATACTCAGTTCAGTTCAGTTCACTCAGTCATGTCCGACTCTTTGCGAACCCATGAATCGCAGCACGGCAAGTATCCCTGTTCATCACCGTCTCTCAGAGTTCACTCAGACTCATGTCCATTGAGTCCGTGATACCATCCAGCCATCTCATCCTCTGTCATCCCCTTCTCCTCCTGCCCCCAATCCCTCCCAGCATCAGAGTCTTTTCCAATGAGTCAANTGACCTAAATCTCCTGTTTCCTACATTGCAGTTGGATTCTTTACTGCAGAGCCATCAGAGAAGCCTTCTGTACACTGGTGCCAAATTAAATCTCAGCAACAGTTTTGGGTGAAGTAGCTTTGTTGCTTTGCCAAGCAAAGGGGGCCACAGAGCCTTAATGCACACCCTCAAGACTGTGTGTCCTGACCTGGAGGGGTGAGTGAGGAGTCCTGTTCAGGAACAGGGCATGATCAACTCATGGACATCTTTCTGATGTTGATGGTGAGGTAATAGGGAGTCAATATCATCAACCTTCTGGTTCCAACCTGGCTGGGGTCTACATGCTTGTGGGTCGTGTACAGTTAACTTCTTCCTCCTGGTGCGAGTTTCATTTTCTGCAAAAAAGCTCACAGGGCATGGCTCAGAATATTGTCTATAGTCCTTGAGGAAGAACTAATATTGTCTAGCCCTTGAGGAAGAACTAAAGGTCCTTGACTTTGTTTAATGGCTAAATATTATTATTTCCCTTCTGCATTTCCTCACTCCTCTGATTAAATTTATTCTTTTTTTTGAGATTATAGATGGCTTTTATTTTCTTATTTTCTGTATTTTCCAAATGTTTTATAGTGAGCATATATTACATTTATCATCAAGAGAAAATGACTATCATCTTAAAAATAAAAGGCATTCCTTGAAGCATAGATATGTAGATTTGAATCAGGCCATGTCTAATAGTGATCACAGGGCACCTTATCCCCTCTAAACCTGCTCCTGCTGGGTTGTTCCACAAGGGAGGGTGGGAAGGAGTCACAATTATTATTTTTGAGGGAGAATCCAGGTAAAGATTGGGCAGAGGAGGTGTTTCAGGGCAGCCATGTGGCCACTTGCCATGTAGTCCAATTTTAACTCCCTAAATTATTTTATNTGGCTTTTATTTTCTTATTTTCTGTATTTTCCAAATGTTTTATAGTGAGCATATATTACATTTATCATCAAGAGAAAATGACTATCATCTTAAAAATAAAAGGCATTCCTTGAAGCATAGATATGTAGATTTGAATCAGGCCATGTCTAATAGTGACCACAGGGCACCTTATCCCCTCTAAACCTGCTCCTGCTGGGTTGTTCCACAAGGGAGGGTGGGAAGGAGTCACAATTATTATTTTTGAGGGAGAATCCAGGTAAAGATTGGGCAGAGGAAGTGTTTCAGGGCAGCCATGTGGTCACTTGCCATGTAGTCCAATTTTAACTCCCTAAATTATTTTATTTTATTTTAATTAATTAATTTATTTATTTTTAAATTTGACTTTACAATACTCTATTGGGTTTGCCATACATCGACATGACTCCACCACAGGTGTAAACTGAAGTTTTTCTAGAGACCAAAGGCAGGTGGGGACTTGGGTGGAGATCTGTTTTGGGAAGGCTCGTAGGGTCCTGCTCTTACATGAGGGATGCATGCTGCTGGGACAAACGCAGCTCTGACTTTGTCTCCTGCTCCCCTTTAAAGGCTGCTCAGCAGTGGTTATTTGGCCCCACTCTTTCCAACCTGTGGCATTTCTGTTCCCTCATGGGTATGAATGTTTCCCATCGTTTGTATGAGAGTGTCCAATTCTAGACAATGATTCAGTTTGGTAGAGCATACTCTCCTCTCTTCCAGCTTGGCCCAGAGTCAGGGGATACGAGGGACTTTCAGTTTCTCCATCTCTCCAGATCCAGTCCACTGCAGACCCTTCAAAGCAGGAAAGTGGAGGTGTGGGTTGAGGGAGGGAGGGTGCTGTCTCCTGGCAGCTGGCTCTGCTGGGAGCTTCCTGACCCAGGGCCCTGGCAGATGCAGAGATCTGACTCCCAGGGCTGGCATTTGCAAGGCTCTTCAGAGCTGCTCCAGTGGGTCCTTTATCTGTGGTTGCTCTGAGCAGATCTTGCCTCTCTACTCTGGGTGGTGACTTGAGACATTGCAATCCCAAAGAACGTCATCTTATATCCAATTTCTTGTTGCAGCCAGCTCTCTCTAGCCCTCTGGGTGGTCTTATTGCCCTAAGAAATCCCACTGGCTTCTCTTCCATGAGGCTCATGTGGGTCCTTGGGAAGCACCCATATATCCCTATCTCTCCGGGAGTGCATACTGATCTTATCTCGGCCCTGCTCTTTGCCCACCTGGACCTCTAGATTTCCCAGGTGGGAGTCAGAGCTCAGCCTGCCCTCTGGTTCTTGGGGGCATATACTGAGTTCTCCATGAAGTTCCGTTCACCCAACTCCATCAAGTCCTTTCTCCCCATCTCCGCACCTCACTTTTGGGGTGGGAAGTGGGGTTTACAGTACAGCTGGCTCCAAATGTCTTTCAATATTCATGGGGTGCATGAGGGACTTCTCAGGTTGTGGACTGAGGTTCTCATCTGACTTTTATAAATTCTGCATTTGGCGATCTGTCTCCCAACAAGCTTGGTATTGAACATCTACTGTCTTGGTGCTCAGTAGAAATTGAAGCAGGAAGAGTTCCATCCTATTATCCTAGGATATAAATGAATCATGCTGCCTGCAAAAGGCAAAAGCAGCCACTGTCAGTTTGGGTTTTAAATAATGCTCTTTATCTCTCCACTACAGATGGATGCCTGACTTGCATACAATCCTTTCTACAGAAAGGCGAACCTGAGAGGGAGGCTGGCATGAATGTCCTGCCATTGGTCCCTTCCCCCCAACCCTGTGCATGCCCCAGAAAGCATGAACGACAATCTCTTTGAATAGAATTTTGATCCCCAGCTTTCCTCATGTGGGGTTGTCGATCAGGGGAGATCATGTTTTCATATTGGTATGGGCTGTTCATGTTTCCTTTAAACTCAGCAAAACAAAACCTTCGGATATTGTGCACCTTTCCTGTGGCATCAGTTTCAGTGCTAATCACTGGAGAGGTAGCAGCAGGGGGCTGCCCAAGGCTGTGCTTATTAGACCCAATTAGTGTAGACCTTGGATTAATATGGTTCCACCTTCACGCGTCCAAGCCCCTTTCAAGGCTGTGAGTCCAGGAGAAGGATTTATGGAGTGGGCAGTGGGCTGAGTCACGAGCCAGGCACCTGCAGAGAGCAGCCTGTTGTTGTATCAACACGTCCTTGAGCCTCAGGGACACTCCACACACACTGGCTGGCTGCCTGCTGAGTGCCTGGCACTGAGGACCACATGCACAGGATGGGGAACACGGGCCCTGATTGCAAGGAGCTCAGAGGCATCACACAGAGAGGATTTGAATAGAAACAGACCCACAGTCAGTCATTCTGAAGTCTGGTTCATTCAGGGCCCAGGCAGAAGCATCTTTGTCTGGGGGCTGTTCCTCCAGCCTAGACTCACCCAGCGCTGCCCATTTCTAGATATACTACCCCCCTTCACCTTCCCACCTGGCCTTCAGAATTCATGCCTGCATCTTTTCTTCTACCCTCCCACTGCCTGTCCATCTCAGGGTCCTGAACTCCCCTCATTTGAGGTCAATCTTTGCCTCTCATTATTCTTGAAGTTTCCTTGATTGACGATACAAACTGGCTTGGATTCACCAGCTTTGACCTCCTACCCTATCCAGGATATGATTTCCAGGGTTCACCCTTTCATGACCATGGCTCATTATCTCCCCATAACAGACATTCTTCTGGGAAATCCTCTGTAGTCTTGGTCCTCCTATGTTCTCTGGGGAAGAGGATGCAAACTAGGGATGCTAACCTCCAACATCCCAAGAGGGGAATGGCCAGTTATGTGATGCCAAAAATAGTGAGTTTTATTTAAAGGAAGCCTGCTGCTTGATATCTGATTATTCAGTTTATCATCTCACCTGGGTTTGGGATGCTTCTGATTAGAGAGGTTTGACCTTCCCCAGGGAACTGCATACACTCCAGGCTCCCCAGGACTACATACATGTATATCCCAGGGCTGGCACACACCTCATTACTTCACACCAAATTGGAGGGCTCATTGATCGCCAAAGTTGCACAGATCTTGCATCTCACTTGGGACCTGCTTTCTAGCTGTATCCCTGCATGTGGTTCCCCAAGTATGCTGTGCTTTCCCCACCACCAGCCCTTGGTTCAGCTCTTCCCTCCATTAGTAATAATGCTCACCCTTGCTCAGCAGGTGAGTTTTTGTTGTCTTCTGAGGCTCAGCTCTCGGTTCTTCAAGGGTAGATCTGATTCTATTTTCCCTTATGGGATCTCTTATACATTATATTTTCATTCAGCCACAACGGAAATTTTATCTTTTAACTTTTTGTAGAGCTCTTCCTTCCCCTGGAAACATCATGGTCTGCCCTGTGCAGGGCATCAATGTGATGAAAGTGAGAATGAAAGGAGGAGGAATAGGGATACGCGGGTGGTTGGGGGTGTGGCTGGGTCAGAATCAGGGCTGTTTCTGAATGAGGGTCTGTATGCTGAAGTTTTTCAAGATCATAGTGGGACAGAGGCCCAAATGCAAGCCTCTCTGGCCTGGAGAGGATCCGGGTTAGGGAGTGTGTGACCATGAGCTTGGGCTGCTGACAGTGCACATGTGGGGATAGGGGAGGAAGGGGCCCTTGTGTGGGGCAGCCCAGGGCCCGGGCATCAGGGTCCTGAGAGTCACAGAGGGAATGTGCTGGAAACATCACCCCAGTGATGTCACTGGGCGGGGCTCCTGTGCATAGAACCAAGAAGAGATCTGTGGTTATGCCCCTAGAACAAAGCTGTCCTCTCCTGCAATGCCATCATTGTGGAAACATGACCAAGCCTTAATTAGAGTTCCCTGGTGGCTCAGAGGTTAAAGCATCGATGAGGGAGACCTGGGTTCGATCCCTGGGTCAGGAAGATCCCCTGGAGAAGGAAATGGCAACCCACTCCA
This sequence comes from Neotragus pygmaeus, assembly GCA_006410875.1. NCBI lineage: Eukaryota > Metazoa > Chordata > Mammalia > Artiodactyla > Bovidae > Neotragus > Neotragus pygmaeus. The sequence goes on along the minus strand of SJYV01005992.1, from coordinate 812,091 downwards.
GTATTCTTGCCTGGAGAATCCCATGGGCAGAGAAGCCTAGTAGGTTACAGTCCATGGGGTTGCAAAGAGTTGGACACGACTGAGCGACTTCACCTCACCTCNGGAAGATCCCCTGGAGAAGGAAATGGCAACCCACTCCAGTATTCTTGCCTGGAGAATCCCATGGGCAGAGAAGCCTAGTAGGTTACAGTCCATGGGGTTGCAAAGAGTTGGACACGACTGAGCGACTTCACCTCACCTCTTCCACTTAAAGAGGGACTCTTCCTGAGTCACTCCATATACACAAATTATCCATGGGGAGGCATCAGGTATACTGAGGGACCCAGAAAGGTGTCACCAAGGCAATGGACCAGACCTGTGATCCAGGCCCACTGACTGCAAAGCCAACTTTCCCATGTTGCCTATTGTTTATATGTTCTGTTTCTTTTTAAAAAAATTGAGACATAATTGACATCTGACATTATATTAGTCTCAGATGTACAACATAATGATTCAATATTTTATATGTATTATGAAATGATCATCACAAGAAGTCTGGTTATCACACCTCATATGGTTACAAAAAATTGTCTTTCTTGTGATAACTTTAATATCTACTCTCTTAGAAACTCTTGAATATATTATACAGTGTTAGTGACTATAGTTATCATGCTGTACATTACATCCCTTCCTGTGGTTCAGTTACCAAGTCGTGTCTGACTCTTTGCAACTCCATGGACTGTAGCACTCCAGGCCTTCCTGTTTCTCACCATCTTTAGGAATTTGCCCAAGTTCATGTCCATTGACTGGGTGATGCCATCAAACCACATTAGACCCCTAGGGCTTATTTATTTTATAATTGGAAATGTGTACCTTTTGATCCCCTCTGCCCATTTCACCCAACCCAGCCCAAACCTGCCTCTGGAAAAACTAATTTGTTATCTGTACTATTTTTTTTTTTCATATGTGAGTGGAAATCATGTAAGTGAGAGCATATGGTATTTGTATTTCTCTGTATAACTTAATTTCACTTAGCATAGTGCCTTCAAGGTCTATTCATATTGGTGCAAATGGCAAAATTCTATTCTTGCTTATGGCTGAATAATATGTGTATATGTTTTCTTATCTATTCCTCTGTCAGTGGACACTTAGGTTGCATCCATGTCTTGGCTATTGTAAATAGTGCTGCCAGGGGGTGCCAATATCTTTTCAAGTTAGTATTTTCATCTTTTTCAGACTGATACCCAGAAGTGGAATGCTGTATCACATGGTTGTTCTGATTTTAATTTTGAGGAATCACCACACTGGTCTTCATAGTTGCTGCATCAACTTACATTCCCACCAGCAGTGCCAAGTGTTCCTTTTGTCCATAGCCTCCTCTAGTCCTTGCTATGTCTTATCTTTTTGATAAAAGCCATTCTGACAGGTATGACGTGACATCTCATTGTGGTTTTGATTTGCATTTCCCTGAAGATTAGATATGTTGAGCATCTTTCCATGAACTTTTTGGCCATCTGGAGTCTTCCTTGTTTATTCAGATTCTCTGTCCATTTTTTAATTGGATAATTTTTTTTTGCCCTTGAGTTGTATGAATTATTTATATATTTGCATATTAATCTTTTATCAAATATATGATTTGCATATATTTTCTCTTTATTCAGTAGGTTGCCTTTTCATTTGGTTGATGGTTTCCTTTTCTGTTCAGAAGCTTTTTAGTTGGATGCTGTCTCTCTTGTTTATTTTTGCTTTTGTAACCTTTGTTTTGTGTGTCAAATCCAAAAAATCATCAGCAAGACCTGCCAAGAAACTACGACCTGTGTTTTCTTCTAGGAGTTTTATGGTTTCAGGTCTTACATTCAAGTCTTTCATCCACTTCGAGTTGATTTTTGTATATATATGTAAGATAGTGGTTCAGTTTCACTCTTTTGCATGTGATTGCCAGTTTTCCCAGCACCATCTATAAAGTAGACTGCCCTTTAGCCATTATATAGTCTTGATTTTGTTGTAAATTAATTGTCCATATATGTGACATGTGGGAGTTTATTTCTAGGCCCTCTATTCTGTTCCATTAATCTATGTCTGTTTTTAATGCTAGTACATACAGTTTTGATTAGTGTAGCTTTGTAATGTAGATTGAAATTAGGAAGCATGGTGCTTCCAGTTTTGTTCTTCTTTCTCAAGATTGCTTTGGCCATTTGGGGTCTTTATGGTTTTAAACAAATTTTAGCATTGTTTATTCTACTTCTGTGAAAAACTCTAGCTGTTTCTTACACCTACATTTTTATATCTCCTTGTTTATCAGTTTGTGTTATTTCAGCTTCAGAAATGGGTTTAAGAGCAAGGAGTTCATTCAGAAGGGCAAGAAAATGATGTAAAAGATGCAAAAGAGAAACCTCAGAGTGATTGCTTCCCCAGGGTGAAGAATTTAGGATATTTGTGTTCCATGTCCAGTCTACCATTGGTTGAGTCTTCCTCCCAGATTCCCAGATGCTTCTGATCTGCTGTGCAGATGAACAGAGCAGCCTTCCATGTTTGCAGAAGAGCCTTCAGGTATAGAGGTGTAGATGCTGGCAGTTGGTAGCCATTTGATACTGGCACAAAGACAGAAATATAGATCAGTGGAACAAAACAGAAAGCCCAGAGATAAATTTACACACCTATGGACACCTAATCTTTGACAAAGGAGGCAAGAACATACAATGGAGTAAAGAGAATCTCTTTAATAAGTGGTGCTGGGAAAACTGGTCAACCACTTGTAAAAAAATGAAACTAGATCACTTTCTAACACCACACACAAAAATAAACTCAAAATGGATTAAAGATCTAAATGTAAGACAAGAAACTATAAAACTTCTAGAGGAGAACATAGGCAAAACACTCTCCGACATAAATCACAGTAGGATCCTCTATGATCCACCTCCCAGAATACTGGAAATAAAANGTAATGATGACCCTATATGTGAGACAACAAAAGAGACACAGACATATAGAACGGACTTTTGGCCTCTGAGAGAGAGGGAGAGGGTGGGATGATTTGGGAGAATGGCATTGAAGCATGTATACTATCATGTAAGAAATGAGGCGCCGGTCTATGTTCGATGCAGGATGCAGGATGCTTGGGGCTGGTGCATGGGGATGATCCAGAGAGATGTTGTGGGGTGGGAGGTGGGAGGGGGATTCAGGATTGGGAGCTCATGTACACCTGTGATGGATTCATGTCGATGTATGGCAAAGCAAATAGAGTATTGTAAAGTAGAATAAAGTAAAAAAAAAAAAATGATGTAGTTTGCAGAAAAGATACAGAGCTTTGACAGTACCTGCTACAATCCAAATAGCTGTGAACCCTGGATATCAGTTCTGATTCTTTCATGAATAAATGTTTGACTTTGGATAAGTTATGTATCCCTTGTGCCTCAGTTTCCTCAAAAGCAGAGTGAGGGATTAATAATTTCATCTCTTCAACTAAGATACAGAGTCCTTGGGAGCAGGGACTGTTCTTTGGACACCCTGTCCTTCACACATGGGTCCAGTTCAGTTGGATGCCTCTTCTTGCTGCTTATTCTATCAGTCACTTTATCTAAGACCTTTAGGAGACTCAAAACAAGGAGGATGTTTGTGTTTTCAGGAGCCACACTATTACCATGCGTGGGATTAGTTCTCCTTCATTAGCCCATCCTTTGATGCTGAACACAAACTCTGGAAGCAGGTCGAGAAGACGGCCCTTGATGGAGCAGAAACAGGAACATAGGGCTTTGGATGGACTAGGTACTCAGAAATGCTGGCATAGGTAGGGACTGAAACATTTCCCAAAATTTGGCTGAACAGCAGGGGCTCCATACAGATTTCTATGTACACGTAATTTTGAGTGAACACATATTCTAAAATGTCTCCCACAGCCATTAGGAATGCAGAGGCTCTCCTTGGTATGGGCCATTAACTACTGTTTATGAACTGGTTTAAATCCCGTGAACGGTGCACCCAGGGATGACCTTGGCTCAGGTGTCAGTAGATTATGCTGCATAGCGCTTTGCCTCATGCTACCATCCCTGATCTGAAGGTGGCTAATTATTACCCAGGCAGTAGGCATGTCCGTTCCATATTCATGGGATTTCCACTTCTGGGTTGTCTGTTCATTTCTAAATACTTTCTGAATTAGTCTCTGAATCTTTTCTGACTTCTTTAAAATGTAAGGTTTAATTTCCATCAAGAGTCACCGATGTCTATAAATAATCTCCAAAGTGACTCTGGATGTTCAGCCTATGGAAAGTTATTTTTGAGGTGCTGAGGATTTCTGAACAGGTTGCCTGGTGAAACTGTTTCAAAGTTTGAAGCTTTATTCCTTCTTTACTGTAGTTTTCCATTTTGTGTAATACTAAGATTATACCATAAGACACATGATTTGAAAAGTAAGATAAATTCATGGGTAGGCTAGTAAATAGATGTTGATTCTCGAGTTTGGGGAAGGTATTAAAGGTTGGTACAAATTTGGTTCTGAACTTCCTAGCAGCCAAAGCAAAGAAACTCTATCCACAAAACCCATAGCATCATTAGAAAAATAAAATACAACAATTTAGCAAAACCTAAGCTTCCTCTCATTGATGCTTATGGATTTTCACAAAAGGGTGGAGTATCCCACAATTGGCAACATAACTGCAAAAAAACCAACAGGTTTGTGCTAGGGAACTGATCTGTCATGTGGCCACTGTATGTGTATGTGTTAGGATGGGGGCAGGCTTGAGGAGTCTCTAGAAAGCCAAGACTGTGTGGAGGTGAGTGGGTTCCCTCTCTGTAACTGGTTTTCCTGAGTAATTCAAATCTTGAAAGAGGACCTTGGACACCACTTTCTTGTCCAGCCAGATTGGACATCTGAGCAGACTTAGAAAAGGGCTCCTTGTCTACGGAGACCCCTTAGAGAGCATACTTGCCAGGACTAGGTATGAGTCCTACCTGTAAGAGGGAAGAACAAATCTGACTCCATTATTATATCTGTTTCTTTTACCTTTGTATTCTATTGCTTTTGCTTCCAGTTAAGAATGTTGCCAGGCTTCCCCGGTGGCTCAGTGGTAAAGAGTCTGCCTGCCATTGTAGGAGATGTGGGTTTGATCTCTGATCCAAGAAGATCCCACATGCCACGGTGCAACTAAGCCCGTGTGCCACAGTTATTGAGCCTGTGCTCCAGAACCTGGGAGCTGCAACTCCTGAGCCCATATGCTGTAACTGCTGAAACCTGCATGTCATAGATAGAGCTCATGCTCTTCAACAAGGGAAGCTATCACAATGAGAAGCCTGCATGCTGCAACTAGAGGGTAGCCTCCTGCTCACCACAAGTAGGGAAAACCCACACATAGCAATGAAGACCGAGCATGGTCAAAACAAATAGATTAAAAAAAAAAAAATATATATATGTATATAAAAGAGTGTTGTATATAGCCTGAAATATACAGGGTAGCTCATTCTCAGGACTCTGAGCTTCAGAGGGGTAACACTTCCATTCATGAATATGTGCTCAGTCATGTCAGATTCTTTGCGACCCTACAGGCTGTAGTCTTCCAGGCTCCTCTGTCGATGGGATTTTTCCCAGCAAGAATGCTGAAGTGGATTGCCATATTCTTTTCTATTTCCATTCATATAGCTATAAAAATTTTCAGAATAGAGAAACATTTGTCTTGTTGGTCATTTACAGAAACACCGTGACCTGACCTACATGGACAGCTGTGAGAACAAAGGATTCCAGCACCAAGAACCGTGCAACAACCAACTATGCTTTCCCCTCACTTTGCCTTTAGAAAGGTTTTGCTGAAACCCTTTGAGGACTTCAGAGTTTTGGGGTTCATGTTCCATCCATCTCCTTACATGTCGTTGCAATAAAACTTTCTCTGCTCCAAGCTCCAACATTTGGTTTGTTTGGCCTCATGTGCATTGTGTCACAAGAACTTGTGTTTGGTAACATATCTTGGCTAGCAGAGCACACCCCCACCCCCACCCCGCCCTCTTCCCTTCTCCCTGGTCTTTTGTTCTAGCCTTGAATGGTGTGGAATAGCTGAAGACCTTCCCCCTGTCTCTTATACACATCTGATGCTCAACATCACTAGTTATTCAGTTCAGTTCAGTCGCTCAG
>SJYV01005992.1:792024-805985 GCA_006410875.1 Neotragus pygmaeus | reverse complement strand
CCCCGCCCTCTTCCCTTCTCCCTGGTCTTTTGTTCTAGCCTTGAATGGTGTGGAATAGCTGAAGACCTTCCCCTGTACTCGGATTTCCTAGGACAAGGGCACTCAGGGCAGTCCTCACTGGGTGCGGCTTTGGACCCACTAGGTAAGGAGCAAAGCAGTTGCCGGCCACCTCAGGGAGACTGTACTCTCCTAACACACAGGGTGCTGTTTTCACAGGACCAAATGTATCGACATGTTGACAAGATTTGTTCAGAGATGCATCCCGATTGTGAAATAGCACTGTGGATGGGGTTATCTTTTCAGTCAGAGAGGAGGATCCTGTATTTTGACAATCACGCAGGATGCCCTAAACACCTTTGGCTCTCAGAGTCTGTGTGTGTGAAATTCTGTCCCCAAGATGAGAGTGCCATGTGCGCTCTCTGATGGCCATCCGTCTACCACTGGTATCTGCCTTGTTCTGATGATTGACCTCAGATTATTTTCATTTCCAGGAGCCGTGCCTTGAGGTCACAGCTCAGTTCCCCACACTGCAGATAAGCCTCTTCTCCTGAGGCTGGGGAATTTTCACACGTGCATGAGTGGTGGGAAACACACGGCTCTGACTCATGTGATTCCTGTGTTCTCAGTAGCTTTAAACAACAGCTGATATGGAAACTTCTGGTTCTGAGATATGTTCTGTTCAGAGATAATTTCTCTGCAGGAGTGATCAGGCCTTAAGATATGAAAAGTGTTTATTGGGTGGCTGCTGAGTACTTTTTGCTGCATGACATTACCCGGGTTGTGGAGAGTTTTTGAGCATTTTAGAGTGCTTTTCCTCACTTAATTCTCACCATGCCTCTGTGAAGAAGTACATCAGTTAGCATGTGTCTGGTTGCAAGTGACATAAAATACTCCAACTGGCTTGATCTACAAAGGGGATTTAGTGGCTGGTTCACATAACTAATGTGCTCAGAGGTGGTCAGTATTCAAGGAAGGCTGATCTGGGCTCAGAAGGGATCCCTGAGGGGTAGGGCCTCTTTCTGTTCCTGCTCTGCCTTCCTGGCCTAGGTTTACCGTCAAGTTTATACTGAAGGCTGCTGGCAGCTCAGGATACCATGCAGCGTCAAAACAGTTGATGGCGTTCTAACCCTTGCAGCCTCTTATTGTGTCACCCAGTTGTTGATTGAAAAAAAGTGCACAACTTAAAAGTCGAGAATTATGTTTTATTCCATGGGCTTCCTGAGAAGCTAAGCCTGGAAAATAGCTTTCACATAACTCTGAGGGACTGCTCTGAAGAGGTAAAGGAGGAGACAGGATACTAGGAATTTTAGCAAAAAAAAAAAAAAAAAAAAAAAAGATAGTTGGAACGTCAAAAGATGACTGTTAATTAAAGAAAGACATCTCAAGGTAAAAAAATGAGCACTTTTCTAGGTATGGGAAGATGCAGGAGTCTTGGTTCTTTGAAATCATCCCTTTGATATGCACCTTAGCATATAGGGCCAGTATCCTACTTTTGTCCATCTGGAATCCCCGGGAATCCTCCAGGGTGCATGGTCAGGGGTGGGTGCGGGGGCAGCTGCAGTGGCTACTGGCTTGATGGCTACAGCATCCTCTATTTACTGATGTGGTGCGTGAGAGTCTTCATTCACACAGTGGAAGAGAAAAGGTTTGCTATACCAGATTTACAGAATAATGAGAGATATTTTACTTTCCCACAAGCCCCAGCTCCTTGCCTCTGACTAATTTATGTGTTCATCCTTGAACCAATTCTTGATGGCCAGTGGCCATTTCATGACTGACTCAAGAACATTTTTTGGGATCTGGGATGGGTTTCAGCCTCATCAAGTTGATCTCTGAGAGATAGCAGTGAATGGTCCTGAAAAAAGATCTTGGTTCCCTGCCCAGGAATTGAATTTGGGCAGCTAGTGGCACAGGGGGTTAAGAAACTGCCTGCAATGCTAGAGACCTGGGTCTGAGACCTGGGTTTGACCCCTGGGTCAGGAAGATGCCCTGCAGAAGGGAATGGTTACCCACTCCAGTATTCTTCCCTGGAGAATTCCATAGACAGAAGAGCCTGGAGGGCTGCAATCCATGGGGTAGCAAAGAGTTAGACACAACTAAGCAGCTAACACTTTTACTTTTTCACTTTTCACTCGGATGAAAACCAAGAATCCTAACTGTTAGACCCCCAAGGGCTACCTTGACTTTTCCTTCCACCCCACTGTTTGAAAGCAAGAATGTTTCAAGTACTAAGTTAATTATTAGAGACACAACACAAGGTATGGGAGAGCACATACAGAAGCAATTTATTTATTTCAGTCAGAAGCAAGGCAAAAATACATACCTGGAGAAGAGTGAAGGCATCCTGAACTATAAGAGGTAATTTAAATCACTTACATAAGATAGTTCTTTCAGTTTTTTTTTTTTTTTAACCTTTGGCCAATTATCTTGCTTCATTTTTCACACCTGATTTGTTCTAGAACCTTCTCCAACATACGCATGCAACTTTTTGCTAAGATGGATTCCACTGCAGAGGTCTGTGGATGCATGTCTACACTTATGGGGTAGAACCCACTCTGTTTTTGACCTCCAAGAATCCTTTCTGCTCGTGTAGTTGAAGTTTTCCTTGACCTCAGAAGTGGTCATCTTACCTCTTTAGCATATTACCTCTGCCACTAGCTTTGTCCTTGGAGTGTCTCAGTTCAGTTCAGTTCAGTCGCTCAGTCATGTCCGACTCTTTGCAACCCCATGAATCACAGCACGCCAGGCCCCCCTGTTCATCACCATCTCCCGGAGTTCACTCAGACTCACGTCCATCGAGTCTGTGATGCCATCCAGCCATCTCATAAGGTGAGAACAAAGCTTCAATTTTATTCCACTTGATGAATACCAGCTGTTCAGCCCAGGGGCCCATCTATCTCTATGAAACAAAGCCTTCTCTTCCTGAAAGAGGGGGACTGGTGAAGCTTACACCAGTTAATAGATGAGAATCTGGGGTTTCTCTAGGGTCAGATAGCAATCTGGTGACACACACGAGGGCTATTTTCTCCTCCCTACCACTACCTGTGAGTTTACTGAGGGCCTAGGGCCATAGATGTTTTTCCCTAGGACAATGCAGTGCCCTTAAAGCATGCTTACTATTTGTTGAGGGTAGTTAGGGATGTGTGACTGGGCAGTGAGACTGGCTTGATGCAAGTGGAGGATTAAAATGGAGCCTAAGGAAGTAAATCTGAACTAACTTTGAAACTTTATAAAGCAGCTGAAAGTCTAGCCTTGATCAACAGAGAGTGAGATATTCTATAGCAGAACATGGGGATGATTTCATGACTGGAGGGGGACAGAATATGAGCTGAGCTGGCGAGAAGGCCAGGGAGGAGGTGGTAAGACGAGAGAGCCTGCACCACCTCCCCCATCATCTCCACTTGTAACTGAAGAGGATGCTGTTCAGCCTTCCCTGGGCAGATCTGTCCCCAACATGGTCTGCTGTAGCTCTTCTCTAAAGTACCCAGATAGTAGTGTTTTAGGAATATTTCCCAAGTTTTTCAGATGCTAAAAACCAGCAACAAATGGAATAAATTAACTATTTGATGATCTTGAGCCCATAGCCCCCAGAACTTCTAGTGTCTAAGGATGGATCACCATCAACTAATCAGAGGATTGTGCATGAGTGCATCCCATACCCAAAGATGCCCCTCTCTCATCTGGTCTTTAAACATGCATTACTGTAACACTTTGAGGTTTTAGGACTTTTTTAGCGGGGAGAGAGGCATGAGCCATCTGTTCTTGTATGGCCCTGCAAAAACCTTTCTCTGCTCTAAACTCCTACATTTTGATATTGTCTGGCTTCACTATCCACTGGGCACACAAACTTGTATTTGGTAACACATTCATTCCAAGAAAGAAATGACTGCCTTGGAATTTAGGGCTCAACGGATAGAAAATATTGACAGCAGAGCCCCACAATTCATTTTTCTTCCTTGTAGGGTTGGATGTATTTGCATCTAATTAGTGAAGCAATTAGAACTTTGTGTGGAACTTTGGTGGAACTTTGGGTGGAACTTTGGTGGAACTTTAGGTCCTGAGGTTTGAACCAAGAATGTCTGTTGGCGTTGACTTATTTGCCTGGAGTCAGGTGGGGAGATTTAGCCATATGGACTCCGGTGGCTTCCCATAGGCCTGAACAGATGGCTAGGGGACCAAACATGAGGTGTGGCATTTAGCAATAAATGTGACCTTTCTCAGGATGCTTTGTGCCCTGGTCCTGTTGTGGGGCTCTGCAAGCTTCTTGGGCCTGTCTGTGCCTCCCACAGTGTGAGGGGTGAGCGAGCTCCCTGGGCTCTCAGCCTTGTGGTGCTGGGTCTTCTAGATCTTCCATGGAATGTCCTGTCAAGGACACCTTGATGACACTAGCAGGCCATGTCTCTAGGCTTATTCTGTCTTTCTGATGCACCACATAGTCACTGGCCTCCTCCATCAAGCTTAACTCAGCTGAGTCACAGAAATAATATACCAGGCATGATTTATTAAAGGATATCTTCCGCCCCGGGGAACACAGGACACTTGGGGTAACTATTCAGCCTCAGACTGGGATATGTTAGGATGCAACCCTCTTTTTCTCTTCTTTTTCTGCTCTTAAAGGATTCAAACTGATTTTGCAGGTGACGCACATTCAGGAGGCATAGTGATGAAGAATGTGCCTGCCAGTGCAAAAGACACAGGAGACACAGGTTTGATCCCTGGGTCAGGAAGATGCCCTGGAGTAGAACATGGCAACCCACTCCAGTATTCTTGCCTGGAAAATTCCATGGACAGGGCAGCTTGGTGGGCTACAGTCCATGGGGTTGTAAAAAGGGTCAGACGTGACTTAGTGACTGAGTATGGATGCTCACATTCTGTAGATTAGTAGAATAAAGATAACTTTAAACCAAGACTTCTGTCAGAGCTAAAAGGATGTTAGTTATCTCAGAGATCACATTGGTCATCTCTCAGCTGAGGCCCCAGAGGGAAGTTGCAGCCTGGCAGGCAGGTGGTCAGGGGCTCTCTTTTAGTTTCATAAGACTCTTTTTAAAGAAGGGCCAGGCTCCTTTTATTCGTATTTACTTTTGGCTGTGCTGAGTCTTTGTTGCTGCACGCAGGCTTTCACCGCTCAGGCTTTCTCCAGCGGAGGGGAACCGGGCTGCCCTTTAGTTGCGGGGCTCGGGCTTCCCCTGCGGTGGTTTCTCCTGCTGTGGGGCACAGGCTGCAGGGTGCTCAGGCTTCAGTAGTTGTTGCACATGGGCTCAATAGCTATAGCACGGGGGCTTAGTTGTTCTGTGGCATGTGGGATCCTCCTGGACCAGAGATTGAACTCACATCCCCTGAATTGGCAGGTGGATTCTTATCCACTTTACTATCAAGGAAGTCCCATAAGACTCTTAATTGTATAGCGCTGTGCACTTAATCGGCGAAGGCAATGGCAACCCACTCTAGTATTCTTGCCTGGAAAATCCCAGGGATGGAGGAACCTGGTGGGCTGCCGTCTCTGGGGTTGCAGAGTTCAACACAATGAAAGCAACTTAGCAGCAACAGCAGTGTGCTTAATTGCTCAGTCACACCTGACTCTTTTCAACCCCATGGACTGTAGCCCCCATGGACTGCAGTTCCTCTGTCCATGGAATCCTCCAGGCAAGATTACTATAGTGGGTTGCCATTTCCTCCTCCAGGGGATCTTCTTGACCAGCAGTTGAATGCAAGTCTCTTGCATCTCCTGCATTGGCAGGCGAATTCTTCTACCACTGAGCTGCTTGGGAAGCTGAATTTCATGGTTACTGTTTCTCCAAAGGCCAAGTGAAAGTGAAAGTCACTCAGTCGTGTCCGACTCTTTGCGACCGCATGCTCTGTAGCCCACCAGGCTCTTCCTCCATGGGATTCTCCAGGCAAGAATACTGGATTCGGCTGCCGTTTCCTTCTCCAGAGAATCTTCCCAACCCAGGGATCGAACCCAGGTCTCTTGCAAAGGCCAAGAGTCAATTAAAACAGGAACATGTAAAAGAAAAAAAATGTAATTATAACAATAAAGATTTAGGTGCCAGGAAAGGAAGAACAAGCAGCAGGTATTCAGCCCGGAAAGGGAGGAAGAGCACCCAATGGCAGAGCCCTCCCTGTGGCTTTCAACTGACTCTGGTCTCCCTGGCAGCCAAAGTGAAGAAAGAGGCAGACCCTGTTGTACTTTCCTCTTCAGAAAGGAAAGGACAGCTGAACGCGTGATCTCAGTTAATCTTCATAACAGTTCAACAAACTTACATCCAGTTTATGGATGAAGAAATTAAGTCTTCTCGAGTTTAAGGGACCTTAGAATCACACAGTTGTTGAGTGGCAGGGAGGGCATTTGAATTCACCTCTGTATTCTATGCTCTTGATCATAGGCTCCACATTTTTGAGGTGAAGGGGGCAAGCAGATAGTGATGTTGGTGTTATCTGATACTCTTAAGGGACCCATTCTGACCCTCTGGCCTGGATGGATGGTCCTTGCACCTGGATCTTTAGAGAAGCTGCTTAAACAAACCTCAGTGATCTGTAGCCACAGGTAAGTCAGTGACGCTCATAGGACCACAGGGAAAGGAGACCCTTCTTTCCCTTGCCCCCCACCCTGCCTGGGTTCCCAAGGTCTCATTCTACATTTTCATAGGACCCTTCTGAGGCAAATGTCCCAATGTTCATAATCCCACTGCCCTAGAGAGGATTTGGCTTGTTTTTCTTTGGGAAGGGGTGGATGGAGTCACTAAGGTCGTTAAGGTCTACCTTTCTATAGGGCAAAGGACAGGTTCATCTGGATGAAAACTTCACTTGCTCAGTGAGTGAGCTAGTTAAAGTAAACCCAGAAGTCTCTATCAGTCTCTTACCATTTTTCTGTGTGCAGCAAAGAGTTTTCCCTTCTGTGCAGGGGAAAGACTTAGCCGACTGAGGATGAGATCCTGGGACAGAGCCTCTCAAGAAGCTTTCAGGAAGAAAAGGGACTCATGGGGGCAGAAAGGGTCCAGAGGCGAGAGTGGTCTTGGGATAGTAGGCACACACTCGTTAGTAGCTGGACTGGGAAGGGTCCCCTGCATCCAGGCTATGGTCTCTCTGGATCCTCCACTTTGACCTACCAGAGGCAGTAAGAAGACATGGGGAGCCGGAGAGGAGCAGGTTTACCATCCTTTGCTCTCTTGCTTCTGGTGGGGACTCACCAACTTAGTGAGTCCCTTTGCTGTCTCCACATCCTCCTATTTTGCATCAGAGCATGTTTGGACCAGCCATTAAGTCAGGTCCTGTCTAACCTAGGAAGTAAGCTCACCATTGCCTGCTGCAAGGACATGGACAGGAGGGCAAAGGTGATGAGGCAGAACTGGAAAGGGAAAGAGAGGTGGAAACATGTTCCAAGAATTATTCTAAATAGCCATATCACTGCCAACTCAGTGTACACTATTTGAAGAGCATGCAGGGAAAGCTATGAGCTGAAGGAGGCTCTGAGTTGTGTTAATGCTCCCTTTAGAGGTGTTATCAGCCAAACAGATGGCAGACGCCCAACAGAACTGGAAGAAATCAAGTATCCTTCATAGCTCACTTAAGGTGGCGTCGAGGGTGGTTTTATTATTTATAGAGTCATGGAAGCAAGGTCTACTACACCACAGTGTGTTGTTATGTAATTCCTTTCTCCTCCTGAATGCAGCATTGGTACGCTCCATATGGTTATTACAGGTAGATTCGTTTTACTTTGGGTATATATTTGTTTCTGGAGTAACTAGGTGTTGGCAACTCAAAGTGAAAATCAATTTGAAGCACTAAAGAGAGGTATGGGGAAGGAGAATTTCCATTTAGACCTATAATAGATACCTTCAATTTGGATAGACACTCCTTTGGGGAACATTCAAAGGGATGTGAAATTGTGGAAGGAACTTCCCAGGGAACCTCCATCTAGGTGTGCCTCAGTGTATGAAAATCCAGACAAAGGAACATTTACTGCTTAGGGACAGTTGGAATGCTTGCTGGAATTTCAGAGGGATTTTTGCTTTATGAAAACATCCCTAGAAACTAAAACTTCCTCAGTGCTGAAAAGTCACCATGGATGTTGAAAACACACAAAGACAGCAGAGAAAATGAGGTTCAGGGTTAGGAACCTCTGAACTTTAAGATCACCAAAGAAGGGAGATAATGGGAAAAAATGGGGCTCTGTAATAGGATGTTAATGAACTTGTTTTGGGATCCCTTATTAAACAATTATTTTTGGAAAATAACTACTTTGCAATACTAAAAATGTAATTTATATTCATAATTCTATTCAGATTTTCTAGAAGGGTCTAAAGTGAAAAGTGTGCTTCTTTCCACCCTGTCCCTGTGAAGTCACTGTGATGAACTGCTTATTGTTTATTTCTTATGCAGATGAAAGGACGTACATTGTTATCATTAAAAAAAATCATGTATGGGATCATTTTGTATGGATCACTCTGCAACTTACTTTTTCATTTTTTATTTTACCTTGAAGAACTTCCCATATCTGTGTAAAGATCAACATTGGTCTCTACAATGGCTGTACAATATTTCATTGTGTGATGGGTTATGATTTTTTTAACTCGTTCTCTGATGACAAATATGTATACTGTTTCTTGGCTTTTTACCATTACCAAAAATACTTCCAGCAGCATTTTCTTTCATGTATCTTTGTTCATATCTATAAGTACAGTTAATAGTTATATCCATTCTATTAGGTATCATTTATATTGACCTCGAACAACTTTTCTTGCTGGTAGTGTACAAGTATGTTTCATTCTCTCTGTACCTTTTAATATTTGCCAAAATCACAGGAAAGAATTATTTTATTTATTCAGCCACTGAAAAATATTTTCTTGAGCACCTACTATGTGTCAAGGATATGTATTAGGATATGGGAAGCATGGAGGGCAAAAAGCAAAATGGCAGACCCTTTCCCAGTGGAGCTCCTGGTCCAGATGGGGAGACAAACATTCAGTAATCACATTGGGTTAAGTGTAAATTATCATCTTTTAAAGTGCAGTAAAACAGAAGAGCATGTGAAAGAGAGAGCTGATTTCATTAGGGGTTAGGCTGGGTGGCCAAGAGTAGCTTCCTCCAGGAAGGGAAAACTGACCTGCCAAATGAGTACAGATTCACTAGGGGGAAGAGGGGAGGAGCGAGAAAGCATCGCAGAGAGAGGGAATACAGCATCGATGACGCTCCTGACCAGGCGCGGAGAAGTCAGGAGGAAGAGGCGGGTTCAGGGCCAGACCACACACAACTCACTCAGGGTTTGCATCCTTTCCTAGGAGGAGGGGGAAAGCTTTGAAAAGGTTTAAACAGGGGAGGTATATAATCAGATTTCTGTTTTGTAAAGATTGTTATGTTTGCTCTTAGAGGTAGACAATAGTAGAACATAACTCACATTACTGTAATTTGCACTTACGGTGAGTCTCCATTATACAAACATGTTCGGTTCTGAGAATACTTTCGTAAGTCAAATTTGTTCATAAGTCCAACAGAGTTAGCCTAGGTACCCAACTAACACAGTCTACTATAGAGTGGTGGTGCTGGTGGTGCTCAGTTGTGTCCTACTCTTTGCGACCCCATGACTATAGCCCACCAGACTCCTCTGCCCATGGGATTCTCCAGGGAAGAATACTGGAATAATTTGCCATTTCCTTCTCCACTAATATATAGTACTATACTGTAATAGGTTTATAATACTTTTCATGCAAATAATGCATAAAAAACAAACACAAAAAATAAAACATTTTTCACCTTCCAGTATAGCACCTTCAGAAGTACATTGGTATAGTACAACAGCTGGTATCCAGAGGCTGGCATCCAGTGAACAGGAGAGAAGGGATACTGACTTGAGGAGGGAGTGGAGGTGGGAGATGGTAGAAGCTGAAGGACTGTCAGTAGTAGGAGATGCAGCTACATCACTGCTGCTTTTATACTTGCTTTCAGACATATTGGGCTTGAAATAAATATATTGTATTACTTTACTCTATACAGTACTGAACAGTAGAGTACACAAAACCACAAGCGTTAGTAGAGGATACATACATGGGACAATGTAACCCAGACACATGAACTAACTTGATTGTACATGAAAAGCCATGTTTGCATCTTTGAAAGTTCACAACTTGAGGATCCTTATGTAGGGAGCTTACTGTAATTCTGAGTGAGGTTGATCATTTATTCTTATGTGATTGATGGTCAATTGCATGATTTTCTTTGAATTGCTTGCTAATGGCCTTGACAACATTTTTCTATTGGTTTCCTCTTATGATTTATAGGAGCTCTTTGTATAAAAACATAAGCCTTTTATTTGCAAAGATTTATAAATACTTTCCCAATTTTGTCTTTTGTCTATTTTACGTGCTCTTTAATATTTATATGGTCAGACTTAGCAGGATTTCCTTTATGGCTTCTCAATTTTGTGTCATGTTTATAAAGGCCTTCTCTGTTCTAAGATTATTAATATTTCCTTATTTTTCTAGTGCTCATATATTTTTACTTCTTACATTTTAATTGACTTATCTGGGATTTCTTTTAGAAGAAGGTAGGGAAAACCACTAGTCCATTCAGGTATGACCTAAATCAGACCACTTATGACTATACAGTGGAAGTGACAAATAGATTCAGGGGATTAGATTTGATAGATGGAGTGCCTGATGAACTATGGACAGAGGTTCATAACACTGTACAGGAGGCAGTGATCAAGACCATTCCCATGGGAAAGAAATGCAAAAAGGCAAAATGGTTGTCTGAGGTGGGCTTCCAAACAGCTATGAAAAAATGAGAAGCAAAAGGCAAAGAAAAAGAAAGATATACCCATTTGAATGCAGAGTTCCAAAGAATAGCAAGGAAACATAAGAGAGCCTTCCGCAGTGGTCAGTGCAAAGAAATAGAGGAAAACAACAGAATGGGAAAGACTAGAGATCCTTCAAGAAAATTAGAGATACCAAGGAAACATTTCATACAAAGATGGGCACAATAAAGGACAGAAATGCTATGGATCTAACAGAAGCAGAAGATATTAAGAAGAGGTGGCAAGAATACACTGAAGAATTATATAAAAAAGACCTTCATGACCCAGATAACCACGATGGTGTGATCACTCACTCAGAGCTAAACATCATGGAATGTGAAGTCAAGTGGGCCTTAGGAAGCATCACTATGAACAAAGCTAGTGGAGTGTGATGGAATTCCAGTTGAGCTATTTCAAATCCTGTAAGATGATGCCATGAACGTGCTGCATTCAACATGCCAGCAAATTTGAAAAACTCAGCAATGGCCTTAAGACTGGAAGAGGTCAGTTTTCATTCCAATCCCAAAGAAAGGCAATGCCAAAGAATGCTCAAACTACCAGACAATTACACTCATCTCACATGCTAGCAAAGTAGTGCTCAAAATTCTCCAAGCCAGGCTTCAACAGTACATGAACTGTAAACTTCCAGATGTTCAAGCTGGATTTAAAAAAGGTGGAGGAACCAAAGATCAAATTGCCAATATCCACCTGATCATCAAAAAAGCTAGAGAGTTCCAGAAAAACATCTATTTCTGCTTTATTGACTATGCCAAAGCCTTTGACTGTGTGGATCACAATAAACTGTGGAGAATTCCTCAGGAGATGGGAATACTAGACCACCTGACCTGCCTCCTGAGAAATCTGTATGCGGGTCAAGAAGAAACAGTTTGAACTGGACGTGGAACAACAGACTGGTTCCAAGTTGGGAAAGGAGTACATCAAGGCTATATATTGTTGCCCTGCTTATTTAACTTTTATGCAGAGTACATCATGAGAAATGCTGGGCTGGATGAAGCACACACTGGAATCAAGATTGCCAGGATAAACATCTATAACCTCAAATATGCAGATGACACCACCCTTATGGCAGAAAGCGAAGAAGGACTAAAGAGCTTCTCGATGAAAATGAAAGAGGACAGTGAAAGAGTTAGCTTAAAACTCAACATTTAGAAAACTAAGATAATGGCATCTAGTGCCATCACTTCATGGCAAATAGATGGGGAAACAGTGGAAATAGTGACAGACTTTATTTTTTTGGGCTCCAAGATCACTGCAGATTTTGACTGCAGCTATGAAATTAAAAGACCCTTGCTCCTTGGAAGAAAAGTTATGACCAACCTATATAGCTTATTAAAAAGCAGAGACATTACTTTGCCAACAAAGGTCCATCTAGCCAAAGCTATGGTTTTTCCAGTAGTCATGTATGGATGTGAGAGTTGGACTGTGAAGAAAGCTGAGCACCAAAGAATCGATGTTTTTGAACTGTGGTGTTGGAGAAGACTCTTGAGAGTCCCTTGGACTGCAAGAAGATCCAACCAGTCCATCTTAAAGGAAATCAGTCCTGAATATTCACTGGAAGGACTGATGCTGAAGCTGAAACTCCAATACTTTGGCCACCTAATGTGAAGAACTGACTCATTTGAAAAGACCTTAATGCTGGGAAAGATTGAAGGCGGGAGGAGAAGGGGACGACAGAGGATGAGATGGTTGATGGCATCCCCGACTCAATGGACATGACTTAGAGTAAACTCCGGGAGTTGGTGATGGACAGGGAGGCCTGGCATGCTCCAGTCCATGGGGTTGTGAAAAGTTGGACATGACTGAGTGACTGAACTGAACTGAGGTAGATTTATTTATTATTTTTCCTGATTGCTGGTCAGTGTGCATCACTATTTAAAAATCTCTTAATTTTTCTTGTCAATGTGAAATGCTACATTTATCATCTACTGATTTTCCATCTGTCAGTTATACATTTAGACATAACTTTATTATTTTATTGTTTCATGTGATTTATTCTTGTATAGGTCCATGAATCAAGGCAAATTGGAAGTGGTCAAACAGGAGATGGCAAGATTGAACACCGATATTCTAGGAATCAGCAAACTTAAATGGACCCGAACGGGTGAATTTAACTCAGATGACCATTATATGTACTACTGCGGACAAGAATCCCTTAGAAGAAGTGAAGTAGCCATCATGATCAACAAAAGAGTCCGAAATGCTGTACTTGGATGCAATCTCAAAACCACAGAATGATCTCTGTTCGTCTCCAAGGCAAACCATTCAATATCACAGTAATCCAAGTCTATGCCCCAACCAGTAATGCTGAAGAAGATGAAGTTGAAAGGTTCTATGAAGACCTACAAGACCTTTTAGAATTAACACCCCAAAAGATGTCCTTTCATTATAGGGGACTGGAATGCTAAAGTAGGAAGTCAAGAAACACCTGGAGCAACAGGCAAATTTGGCCTTGGAATGCTGAATGAAGCAGGGCAAAGACTAATAGAGTTTTGCCAAGAAAATTCACTGGTCATAGCGAACACCCTCTTCCAACAACACAAGAGAAGGCTCTACACATGGACATCACCAGATGGTCAACACCAAAATCAGATTGATTATATTCTCTGCAGCCAAAGATGGAGAAGCTCTATATAGTCAACAAAAACAAGACCAGGAACTGACTGTGGCTCAGATCATGAACTCCTTATTACCAGATTCAGACTTAAATTGAAGAAAGCAGGGAAAACTGCTAGACCATTCAGGTATGACCTAAATCAAATCCCTTATGATTATACAGTGGAAGTGAGAAATAGATTTAAGGGCCTAGATCTGATAGACAGAGTGCCTGATGAACTATGGAATGAAGTTTGTGACATTGTACAGGAGACAGGGATCAAGACCATCCCCATGGAAAAGAAATGAAAAAAAGCAAAATGGCTGTCTGGGGAAGCCTTACAAATAGCTGTGAAAAGAAGAGAGGCTAAAAGCCAAGGAGAAAAGGAAAGATATAAGCATCTGAATGCAGAGTTCCAAAGAATAGCAAGAAGAGATAAGAAAGCCTTCTTCAGCGATCAGTGCAAAGAAATAGATGAAAAGAACAGAATGGGAAAGACGAGAGATCTCTTCAAGAAAATTAGAGATACCAAGGGAACATTTCATGCAAAGATGGGCT
>SJYV01005992.1:715845-791720 GCA_006410875.1 Neotragus pygmaeus | reverse complement strand
TTTTCCCTACTTTCTTCAGTTTAAGTCTGAATTTGTTAATAAGGAGTTCACGATCTGAGCCACAGTCAGCTCCTAGTCTTGTTTTTGTTGACAGTATATAGCTTTTCCATCTTTGGCTGCATAGAATATAATCAATCTGATTTTGGTGTTGACCATCTGGTGATGTCCATGTGTAGAGTCTTCTCTTGTGTTGTAGGAAGAGGGTGTTTGGTATGACCAGTGCATTTTCTTGGCAAAACTCTATTAGTCTTTGCCCTGTTTCATTCCACATTCCAAGGCCAAATTTGCCTGTTACTCCCGGTGTTTCTTGACTTCCTACTTTAGCATTCCTTTCGCCTATAATGAAAAGGACATTGCAAGAGGGCATCAGAGGGCAGACACACTGAAACCATTCTCACAGAAAACTTGTCAATCTAATCAGACTAGGACCACAGCCTTGTCTAACTCAGTGAAACCAAGCCATGCCTGTGGGGCAACCCAAGACAGGCGGGTCATGGTGGAGAGGGCTGACAGAACCTGGTCCACTGGAGAAGGGCATGGCAAGCCACTTCAGTATTCTTGGCTTGAGAACCCCATGCACAGTATGGAAAGGCAAAACCCTGGGGGCACAACAAATCTATATAGACAGAAAAATACAGAGTAACAGCATTGTTTTATAATAGGAAGACAAAATATAAGGAAATGAAGCCTCTTCTTAGGAAATAAACACTAAGAACAACCCAAAAATTCTCAATGAAGAAAGATTTATTCAAAAAAAGCTCAAATTAATGAAATATATAAAAAGGAATATATTTTAGGATAAATATAGAAAAAATCTGATTCTTTGAAAAGATTAATGATATAAATAAATACCTTATGATGCTGACTAATGAACAAAGACAAATGGTAAAATATTCATGGTTCAAAATGAAATGGGAGGTGTAAACACGTATGAAAGAGATTTTAAGAATTACAAGTTAATAATATGTATATATCCATAGCAAATAAACATGTAAACAAACCCCCCAAATTGAATATCTTCCAATCAAACTACAAACTTTCAGAAGAAAGAGAAACAGACTAATTATTTTTTAAAAAGAGGATTGGAAAAGTGATTAGAGATTTGGTCTGAGGAACAGATGGCTTATTCCCAATGTTATTTCGAACCTTCTGACAATACGAGAAAACCGAAATGCTCAACTTTAAAAATAACCATGCAGCCAGCATAACCTTGATACTAAGCTTAGTGTTAACATTAAATACTGAAAAATTCTTTAAAAAAGAAAGCAATGACAATAATTACAAAATAATTCTAAAAATATTTTAAAAATAGAAAAATAATTACAAAAACCTTATTTATCATATGGGAGGCCACAATTTTAACNTGGATGTGAGAGTTGGACTGTGAAGAAGGCTGAGCGCCGAAGAATTGATGCTTTTGAACTGTGGTATTGGAGAAGACTCTTGAGAGTCCCTTGGACTGCAAGGAGATCCAACCAGTCCATTCTGAAGGAGATCAACCCTGGGATTTCTTTGGAAAGAATGATACTAAAGCTGAAACTCCAGTACTTTGGCCACCTCATGCAAAGAGTTGACTCATTGGAAAAGACTCTGATGCTGGGAGGGATTGGGGGCAGGAGGAGAAGGGGACGACAGAGGATGAGATGGCTGGATGGCATCACCGACTCGATGGACGTGAGTTTGAGTGAACTCCAGGAGTTGGTGATGGACAGTGAGGTCTAGCGTGCTGCGATTCATGGGGTCGCAAAGAGTCGGACACGACAGAGTGACTGAACTGAAAACTTATTCCTGTACAAATACTAATTTAAAAAATTTATAGTAGCTTTGGGATATATTCTAGAGTCTGCTAGTATTCAACTTCCTTTCTCCTTCCCTCACTGCCACACATGCTTTTCTTGGCAATACTGGCATGTTTCTTTGCAAGGCTTCACTGGGAGAAATGAGCAGCCAATGTTACCTCCATCAGCAGTGTGAACAGGCCTGTCCTTCATGGTCTCATCCTCTGTGTGACATTCAGCGACTGTTAAGAACCTTCTCTTGTTTGTAGTGTGATCTGGTGCTCTCCACATCTTGGTATCAGAATGGAACAAAGATGCCACTACCCTGGTGATCCATTGCTTAAGAATCCACCTGCCAATACAGGGATATGTGTTAGATCCCTGGTCCATGAGGATTCCACATGTTGCAGGGCAGCTAAGCCCATGTGTCACAGCTATTGTGCTTGCACTCTAGAGCCCAGGCTCTGTAACAAGAGAGGCCACTGCAACAAGAAGCCTGCGCACCACAGCTAGTGAGTGGCCTCCACTCGCCCCAGTTAGAGAAAGCCTGACACGGTGATGAAGACTCAGCACAGCCAAAAAAAGGTAAGTAAATATATAGTAAAAAAGAGATGCCATTGGGTTCACAGTTCTTCTCCTGTGTTTAATATTAGTGGAACAGTCAGATTAAATTCTGTATCATCTGGAAAATGGGAAACATTGGCAAGTTTGAACTCTTACCTAAAGAAGAAAATATCGTCAGTAGTAGCAAAACTCCCACCGTAGATCAAAGAGGAGAAAAATACCACCCAGATAGGTTGGACTGCAGACCGTTCTTCCCTCCTCTTGTGCCCAAGCCTGGTTTCTCTCAGCCTGGTCTAGATCACCTGTTTTTAAGTCTTCTTCAACAGACAGAGCATGGACTTAAAAGTCAGGTCAAGGGGCAAACTTATCCACTTGCTCTGTAACCTTGGACCTCTTAACTTCTTAGAACTGCAGATCCTTCTCAGGACAGAGGAGATCCTGACGTTTGCTTTGAAGAGTTGCTCTCAGCCAGAAAGAGATCGTATCTGGATTGCACCTGGCACAGTGGAGCTGCTAATCAGAAACCATGGTTATTCAGCACATTGCACGTCTGCTTTATAAAAAAAGCCAGTCGTCATCATACTCAATCCTTCTGAATGTTGATGCAAATCAGACACCAGACTGGAGTTTTCAAGGCCACTCCAGTCCTTACTGGATCTTTTGTAGGTAGTATTTAATAAAAAGGTGGGGGAGGGGATTCTAAAACGTGAAAGCAGGCCGTGAAGAATCATCTTCCAAATATCAGGTTTTACCCCTGGCTCCCATCCCCACACTCCCAGGGCTGTGCCAGGCAGGTGATAATGAAATAACACGCAGGCAGCCTGCAGCATCCCTCTTTAGTGGGGGCTCAATTAGCATGCAAAATTGATGCAGCCTGTACCTCTGGAATGAACTTTTACCCACTTCCTTGTTTCGAAAGTTTAATTAGCCAAAACCAAGCCAGTGGTCTGGCATAGATGAAAATGCTTTCAGGATAAAAATATCAGTTACCCTGAAAGTTTTTATGATAAGTCAGGAAATGATGTGAACAAACAACAAAAAAAAAGTGAACTAACAATAAAAAAAACAAAACCCAAAGTCCAAAGCCTATTCTCTTGATCACTCTCCTAAAAAAAAAGAAAAACAAAACAAAACAAAAAATATCAGGCCTGGGTCAAAAGGAACGTCTCCCAAGTGATGGAGCTTTCCAGGTGGTTTGTGAAGTATATTCTCTAAAAAGCCCTCAGTACTTTCAAACACCAGACCTGGCAGAGGTTTTAATTACCATGACATTTCATTAACAGAGAGGGTGAGCAAGCAGTCAGGTCAGGGGTAGATAAAGTAACTTTGACAGGAATATAGAAATGCAGGGTTGGGTTTAGTCAGATGGTTGCCCTTAGATTTGAGAGGCTGAAGACTTTCATTAGGTGGTAAATACCAAGTTATGGGGGTTCATGATGGGGATATGGTGATATGGTTAGAGGGGTAGCAGGTGGTGTGGTCTGGGGAAACCCAGAGCAGACTTGGAGGGCAGTGGCATCAGGGGAGACTTCAGGTGGAGGTCGGGCCAGGCTCTCCTTACTTCCCCACCACTCAGCTCAGTGATGAAGGGTGTAGATTCCAGGCCCACTGCAAGGAAGGAGCAGAATGGTGAGGGCGTGGGCAACCCAGTGCTCTCTCTGATCTTCCAGCATAAGAACCCTGGATGCAGGTCCAGGGCTCGAGAGCTGTGTCTCATCCTCCTCTGTGTGGTCTGCCTCCTATTCCCTTGTCCTCTGTGTCTGCCTCACCTGGTCCCTGCTCACCTTTCCAGCTTTGTCTCCCTGTCTCATACATTGATCCCCAGTGTTCTATCCCCAGTGATCCTCCTGGCTTACTCTTGCTTGTTCCTTAGAACTGAACTTAAGCAGCATTTTCTTCAGGAAGTTTCCCTGTATTTCTACCTGGCTGGGTCTCTCAAGGCTGGGTGAGAGGACTGGAATGGCTGTGTATCTTCCCCCACCATAGTTCTATCCCAGCGCTGTAACTAGGGGCTGGTTCATCACGTGTCTCCCTAGATGTGAGCACCTGCTCTTGCACTGCTGTGACGCCACACCTGACATGGTGCTGAGCACTAGAAGGGGCTTCTTGTACAGTGCACTTCCCAGGAAGCAGACTCTGGATGGAATTTAGTGGTCAAAGAGGAGTTTTAGGGGGGTGTCCTTGGGAAGTGCCTCTGTGGATGGAAGGGGGAAGGAAGCAGGAAGTGATCTGCTTTCACCAAAATTATAGAAACAGAAACCTGATTGAAATAAAAAATTCTTTCAAAATGAAACAATTAATTTTAAAATTAATTTCATTGAAGTATAATTGATATACAGAGTTGTGTTAGTTTCAGGTTAGTTATATAGATCTAGTTACATATAAATCTATTCTTTTTCAGATTCTTTTTATTATTGATTATTATAAGATATTGAATTTAGTCCCCTGTACTATACAGTAGGACCTTGTCAGTTCTCGGTTTTATATATAGAAGTGGGTATATGTTGATGCCAAGCTCACAGTCCATTCCTCCCCAGCCGCTTGGCAATCTTAAGTCTTTTCTCTATGTCTGTGAGTCTGTTTCTGTTTTATGGGTAAGTTCGTTTGGGTCATATTTTAGATCTCACATTTAAGTGATATACAGTATTTATCTTTGACTTATTTCACTTAAAGTGATAATCTCTAGGTCCATTCATGTTTCTGCAAATGATGTTGGTTTGTTCTTTTTAATGACTATTGTATTCCACTGTCTATATGTACCACACCTTCTTTACCATTCATTAGTCGACGGACACTTAGGTTGCTTCCATGTCTTGGCTATTGTAAATAGTGCTGCTATAAACATTGGGGTACATATAGCTTTTCAGATTAGAGTTTAATAAAGGTGTTTATTTGGGATTTGTTAGGACTGTAGCCTGGAAGACAGACTTAAGCACTTGTACTGTGTTTCAGGGGCTACAGCAAGG
Source organism: Neotragus pygmaeus (assembly GCA_006410875.1). Lineage (NCBI taxonomy): Eukaryota > Metazoa > Chordata > Mammalia > Artiodactyla > Bovidae > Neotragus > Neotragus pygmaeus. The sequence continues at coordinate 786,412 of SJYV01005992.1, read as the reverse complement.
GGGAGGCTTATGAAGGCAAAACCTCCAGGTGACAGTGGTTGCTTGAGTTGTCTATCAGGAATTGTAGTTGGAGCTGACAAGAAGTAAGGGAGCTTGTTAAGTGAGGATTGGTGGGCTCTGAAACGCTGGCATAGTTACCAGGGGAGATTTTGAGACCATAAGTTTGCAGCTGGTGATGCTGTTCTGAATATGCCTGGTAGCGTCCTTGGACCTGGTATAGTTCAAAGAGAACTATAGTTCAAAGAGAGTTCAAGTTATCAGTGGGTCAGAGACCTGTCTGAGATCACCTGAACTGTGATCCATCCATTGTAATTTTAATTTGTTGTCAGCTGGGAGGCAGGCCTGACAACAGCCCTGCCTGGCTGTGTGGGGAATGCTGGGGCTGAAATAAACCCTTAGAGATGTACCTCCTTGGCCTGACTTGGCTGGGCCTTTGTACTCTCACCTCTGTCAGTCCTTGGATGAGGGCCACTCTGAGAAGGGGGTAACCTGAGATGAGGGGTCTGGGTGGTGAACCTGGAGGGGCAGAGAGCTGTTTGGCCTGCTGATAGCACCCCAGCAGCTGGAGGTCCCCAGTGGAGCGGGATCTGGTTGTCATGTCCCCCTGTTCACACACAGCCTGAGAATAACAGGATGAATTAATGCACAGACAAGTCTGGCAGGCCAGCTATCTGGGGATCCTCAGCTAGACCCTCTCCTCTGCAGACATTCTCTGTGGTCATTCATTTTCATCCCACAAACATCCAGGCACCAATTAAGGTCAGGCCCCGCTTTGTGTACTGGGACCAGTGGGGAACTAGACAGACATAGTCTCTACTGTTCAGGAGCCTGGATTCTAGTGGGGACACCAACAATAAACACATCAGTGTATACATATAGTAAGTCCCTTACATGCAAACCTTAAAAGTGTGAACTTTCAAAGATATGAATGTGCCCCTGTATGCTGGCTGTTACACTCTGCTGCTGCTGCTGCTAAGTCGCTTCAGTCGTGTCCGACTCTGTGCGACCCCAGAGACGGCAGCCCACCAGGCTCCCCTGTCCCTGGGATTCTCCAGGCAAGAACACTAGAGTGGGTTGCCATTTCCTTCTCCAATGCATGAAAGTGAAAAGTGAAAGTGAAGTTGCTCAGAGATGTCCGACTCCTAGTGACCCCATGGACTGCAGCCTACCAGGCTCCTCTATCCATGGGATTTTCCAGGCAAGAGTACTGGAGTGGGGTGCCATTGCCTTCTCCGTGTTATACTCTATTACTGTACTTTTCAAGGTATGAAACTGTAAGATTAAAAATATTTTATTTATTATTATTATTATTATTTATTATTATTATTTTTTAAAATGTTTTATTTGTGTGAAAAGTATTATAAGTCTCTTATGATATAGTACTATATAGCTGATTGTGTTACCTGGGTACCTAGGCTAACTTTGTTGGAAGTGTGTTAGTCACTCAGTCATGCCCAACTCTTTGCAGTCCCATAGACTGCAGCCCACCAGGCTCCTCTGTCCATGGGATTTTTCCAGGCTAGAATGCTGGAGTGGGTTGCCATTTCCTTATCCAGGGGATCTTCCCAACTCAGGGATCAAACACAGGTCTCCTGCACTGCAGGCAGATTCTTTACCGACTGAGCTATGAGGGAACTTTGTTGGAGTTATGAACAAATTGGACTTAAGAATGCACTGTTGGAATGGAGCTCGTTCATATGTATAGGACTTACTCTAATGCAATTTCTCTGCTTCACTGAAGTTCAACAGAAAATAAAGAGGTGATATGAGCATGTCAGGGATTAGGACAAGAGAGTTGACTCTTCTAGATGGGTGTTTGAAAAGTCACCCATGAGGAAGTGCCACTTGAGGGTGAGGAGGATTTGACCAGGAGCATTTTCAACAGAGGCAGGAGCAAGTGCCAAGGCCCTGAGGAAGAAAGAAGGCTCATTAGTCTGGAGAGCAGGAGATGGGATCCGACAGGAAGGCAAACACCAGTCTTCGTTTCTCTAGCAGGAATGATAAGTTTTTAGAGTGTGTAAAGCAGGAAGTGTGAATTTATCTGATCTGTATTTGGAATAGGTCATTTTCCTGCTATTAGAGTACGAATTAGAAGCACGCAGATTGGTCAAGAGGGAACACTAGGCAAGAGGTGACTTGGGTCCCTGCAGGGGATGGAGAGAGTGGACAGAGAGGATGTGAGGAGGGCATCGGTTAGCCCTGTCCATGGGCTGAATGCATCCTGTGAAGGGCATGGGGAAGATGGGGAACATCTGGAGCTGGGTGTCAGCCCCTGGATGTTCGTGGGGCCACTTCCTGAAGTGATGTGGATCTGTCTCTCCCTCCTTTTCCCTGTTGTTCTTTTCCTGTCTTATATCCCATTTCCTCACAGAGTTTTTTTACTGAGAAGATAAACCAAGTCACTCATACTCATTGTTACCTAATTCAGTCCATGTGCCTGATACACAGTGAGGCCAAACAACCCAAAATGTCAGAGTTTGGAGCAGAGAAAGATTCATTGCAGGGCCATGGGAGGAAAAAATGTAGCTCATACCTCTAACTCCCAAACTCCTTGAAGGGTTTCAGCAAAGCAGGCTCAGGGAGAGGTGTGGCTAGTTATTGCAAACTTCTTTGTGCAGAAATCCTTTGTTCTTACAGCTGCCCGGGTAGGCCAGGTTACAGTGCTGCTGTAAACCTCCAGCTATATAAACGGAAAAGTAAAGGCCAGAGACTTGAGATGGGCTATCCTGTATATTTCAGGCTACAGACAAGATTCTTTTTTTTTAACGCCTGTTTTATTTTTGGCCATGCCACATGGCTTGGGAGATCTGAGTTCCCCAACCAGGAATTGAACCTGGGCCCTTGGCAGTCAAAGTGCAGTGTCCTAACTACTGGGCCACCAGGGAATTACCTGGGCAACATTCTTAACTTGAAGCAAAAGCAATGGAACACAAAGGTTAATGTAAAAGAAATAGATCTAATATGGAGTCACATTTGTTCTTCCCTATTACATGTTTTGACTGACTGACAAGTGATTGCTCCTGAAACTCCATCTACAGTGGTGGAATTTGTGCAAAGCACTGGTTTACCAGTCCTTTTTTTTTCTTTACAAACTTGTGCTTTCACTGCATTTTATCTTCTGTCTGTGTGGAAATAAAAGTAAAGCAGATAAATGCCTAAGAGATGGGAATCTAAAGTCAATTTCATGGAAAGTTCTTAATAGGTGAGCTGTAAAAAGGAAGGTTCAGGTAAAGAATATTTAGCATTTCATAGCCTCTCCAGTGATGGGGTTGTTGGTAGATGCTATTTCTGAGTTTCCCAGTCTCAGGGCCCATGTCTAAAAAGGATTAGTCGACAGAATAGTCTGGGGGCAGTCAGGAGGTCTGGTCGTCTGTGGAGTTGGTAGAGATCACTACTGGGGACCAGTGGATGCGCGGTTCTCCTGTCTGCCCTTCTGCCCCTCAACAGCACAGTGAGTTTCCTATCAGGGTAGGTGATGCATAATGTTTCTCAGGGCCATGGATGCTCCATGGGGCTAATCTCTAGAGCACCCAGAGTCTGGAGCTGGGGGCCAGAACCAAGGTATGGAGGAGTCAAAGGNTGTTATACTCTATTACTGTACTTTTCAAGGTATGAAACTGTAAGATTAAAAATATTTTATTTATTATTATTATTATTATTTATTATTATTATTTTTTAAAATGTTTTATTTGTGTGAAAAGTATTATAAGTCTCTTATGATATAGTACTATATAGCTGATTGTGTTACCTGGGTACCTAGGCTAACTTTGTTGGAAGTGTGTTAGTCACTCAGTCATGCCCAACTCTTTGCAGTCCCATAGACTGCAGCCCACCAGGCTCCTCTGTCCATGGGATTTTTCCAGGCTAGAATGCTGGAGTGGGTTGCCATTTCCTTATCCAGGGGATCTTCCCAACTCAGGGATCAAACACAGGTCTCCTGCACTGCAGGCAGATTCTTTACCGACTGAGCTATGAGGGAACTTTGTTGGAGTTATGAACAAATTGGACTTAAGAATGCACTGTTGGAATGGAGCTCGTTCATATGTATAGGACTTACTCTAATGCAATTTCTCTGCTTCACTGAAGTTCAACAGAAAATAAAGAGGTGATATGAGCATGTCAGGGATTAGGACAAGAGAGTTGACTCTTCTAGATGGGTGTTTGAAAAGTCACCCATGAGGAAGTGCCACTTGAGGGTGAGGAGGATTTGACCAGGAGCATTTTCAACAGAGGCAGGAGCAAGTGCCAAGGCCCTGAGGAAGAAAGAAGGCTCATTAGTCTGGAGAGCAGGAGATGGGATCCGACAGGAAGGCAAACACCAGTCTTCGTTTCTCTAGCAGGAATGATAAGTTTTTAGAGTGTGTAAAGCAGGAAGTGTGAATTTATCTGATCTGTATTTGGAATAGGTCATTTTCCTGCTATTAGAGTACGAATTAGAAGCACGCAGATTGGTCAAGAGGGAACACTAGGCAAGAGGTGACTTGGGTCCCTGCAGGGGATGGAGAGAGTGGACAGAGAGGATGTGAGGAGGGCATCGGTTAGCCCTGTCCATGGGCTGAATGCATCCTGTGAAGGGCATGGGGAAGATGGGGAACATCTGGAGCTGGGTGTCAGCCCCTGGATGTTCGTGGGGCCACTTCCTGAAGTGATGTGGATCTGTCTCTCCCTCCTTTTCCCTGTTGTTCTTTTCCTGTCTTATATCCCATTTCCTCACAGAGTTTTTTTACTGAGAAGATAAACCAAGTCACTCATACTCATTGTTACCTAATTCAGTCCATGTGCCTGATACACAGTGAGGCCAAACAACCCAAAATGTCAGAGTTTGGAGCAGAGAAAGATTCATTGCAGGGCCATGGGAGGAAAAAATGTAGCTCATACCTCTAACTCCCAAACTCCTTGAAGGGTTTCAGCAAAGCAGGCTCAGGGAGAGGTGTGGCTAGTTATTGCAAACTTCTTTGTGCAGAAATCCTTTGTTCTTACAGCTGCCCGGGTAGGCCAGGTTACAGTGCTGCTGTAAACCTCCAGCTATATAAACGGAAAAGTAAAGGCCAGAGACTTGAGATGGGCTATCCTGTATATTTCAGGCTACAGACAAGATTCTTTTTTTTTAACGCCTGTTTTATTTTTGGCCATGCCACATGGCTTGGGAGATCTGAGTTCCCCAACCAGGAATTGAACCTGGGCCCTTGGCAGTCAAAGTGCAGTGTCCTAACTACTGGGCCACCAGGGAATTACCTGGGCAACATTCTTAACTTGAAGCAAAAGCAATGGAACACAAAGGTTAATGTAAAAGAAATAGATCTAATATGGAGTCACATTTGTTCTTCCCTATTACATGTTTTGACTGACTGACAAGTGATTGCTCCTGAAACTCCATCTACAGTGGTGGAATTTGTGCAAAGCACTGGTTTACCAGTCCTTTTTTTTTCTTTACAAACTTGTGCTTTCACTGCATTTTATCTTCTGTCTGTGTGGAAATAAAAGTAAAGCAGATAAATGCCTAAGAGATGGGAATCTAAAGTCAATTTCATGGAAAGTTCTTAATAGGTGAGCTGTAAAAAGGAAGGTTCAGGTAAAGAATATTTAGCATTTCATAGCCTCTCCAGTGATGGGGTTGTTGGTAGATGCTATTTCTGAGTTTCCCAGTCTCAGGGCCCATGTCTAAAAAGGATTAGTCGACAGAATAGTCTGGGGGCAGTCAGGAGGTCTGGTCGTCTGTGGAGTTGGTAGAGATCACTACTGGGGACCAGTGGATGCGCGGTTCTCCTGTCTGCCCTTCTGCCCCTCAACAGCACAGTGAGTTTCCTATCAGGGTAGGTGATGCATAATGTTTCTCAGGGCCATGGATGCTCCATGGGGCTAATCTCTAGAGCACCCAGAGTCTGGAGCTGGGGGCCAGAACCAAGGTATGGAGGAGTCAAAGGTATAACTATAGCAGTGCTGCTGAGAAATCTCACCCGAGGAGTGATTTGAGGATGAGCATGGAAGACTTGAGTAGTTAGGATGTGGCTGGACCAAATGGACTGAGCCCCAGGCAGGCTGGGAGTATCAGAGCTGAGAGTATGCTTGCAAAGTGTGTGACCCTGGGAGAGGTGGAAATGGGCTTTCAAGGAGAATGCAGACAGGACAACAAAGAAAGCTCTAGGCCTTTCAACAAATAAAGAAGTGAGGCCAGATGGGCTGCCCTAGCTGTGGAACATTTAGGAAGAGCTCTGTGGGATGGAAGGTGCACTTAAAGTGATATGACTGAGCTTCAGAAAGAGAGGGTGGTGCACCTGACGGTGGGAGAGCCATCTTGCTTTCTGAGTCTGGGAGCCAGTGTGGTGCACCCCCACCCCCACCTGCTGCTGCAGAAGGCATGAGGTGTGGGTTCAACCTTCATTCTTAGGGCCTGAAACTGACCCAGCTGTGGCTGGCATGAGCCTGTGGCTGAACAGTCCTGCAGTGAAAAAGAACCTTCTTTAAGTGGTCACTATAAGGAGGCCATTATCGTCGGCTTGTATCAGGTAGTAGTGGTTACAGGATTAGAGCACAGCTGACTTGCAAGAGCTGTTCAAACTTGGGCAAGACAAGGAATCTTGTGGAGCTTTTATTTTTTCGTCAGAAAAACAGGATAATGATTGCAACTTCCTTTCAGGTTGTTATATGGATTCAATGAGCTGATATTTGCTAAGCACTTAGAACAACTTCTGACACATAGTAAACACTCAATAGATGTTATCTTTTATCATCATTGCCACTTATTGAGTATGGACCCGTGCCAAGAGCCATGATAGGTGATAATACACACAGAATTATTTCAGCCTCACAATAATCCTGAATGTAATAGTTCCATTTTATACAAAAAAATCTGAATTGCAATTATGTAATGCTTATGAGAGTTGGACTGTGAAGAAAGCTGAGCGCTGAAGAATTGATGGTTTTGAACTGTGGTGTTGGAGAGGACTCTTGAGAGTCCCTTGGACTGCAAGGAGATTCAGCCAGTCCATTCTGAAGGAGATCAATCCTGGGTGTTCATTGGAAGGACTGATGCTGAAGCTGAAACTCCAATACTTTGGCCACCTCATGCAAAGAACCAACTCATTGGAAAAGACCCTGATGGTGGGAGGGATTGGGGGCAGGAGGAGAAGGGGACGGCAGAGGATGAGATGGCTGGATGGCATCACCAACTCGATGGACATGAGTTTGAGTGAACTCTGGGAGTTGGTGATGGACAGGGAGGCCTGGCGTGCTGCAATTCATGGGGTCGCAAAGAGTCAGACATGACTGAGCGACTGAACTAAACTGAACTGAACTGAACTGAATGCTTTGGGATCAGAAGGCTATAAATAACAGTTACCCTGCTATCTGGTAACTGAAAGGGTGTGTAGGAAATAGGGTTAGTATCATTTGGAGTTCATAAGAATTATTATTTCAGGGTTTAATACTAGGCTCAGAAAATGTCTTTAATGCCTATTACTGGAGCAGGTGCCAACCTCAGGGTGACCGGGTCTTCAGGTGGTGGGCAGGTGGGGCACTTGCTGCTGGTGAGGGAATCTGTGGGACTGCAGGGAACAGCATGGAGTTGGAGCCAAAGACAGGTCTTGACCTCAGTGGGAGAAATGTGAGCTCAAGCCAACTCAGAAAATTAAGACTGCTGTTTTTCCGTCGAAGGACCTTTTAATTAAAAACACTACGGCAGCACTGAGACTTGGGGATGTGCTAAGTTTGTCCTGTAAAGGATAAACGGTGCAGCTCGGCTGGCTGCCAGGGTCCACCATGTGCTTCTTCCCGGGTCTGGGAGCCTTGGCAGGCTCACATGCAGGCTCTGCAAGGCTTGGCTCCAGACTTTGGCTCTCTCCCTGCTAACCAGGCTGTGCAGCTGCCACACATGAGGTTTTAGTTAAAGCGTAACTGGTGAGAAAGAGGTGGACTCAGCTCATAAACTTTTATTTAAAGGAGATTGAAGACTGCTCAGATGACTGTTTTGTAGCCCAGAAATCTGCATGTAGCATTGGAATGGTGCTTCCTGCAAACACAACCATTTACAGATTGCCCGCTACATCCTGCTTAATGCTAGGTGTTGTGTAGAAACCATCTCTGCCCCTTACCCAGGTAAGCAAGGTCAGCTTCACTTGGGAGGACGTGAAGGCTCAGAGAGGCTCCGGAAGTTTGCCAAGACCCCACTGTAAGAAGCTGCCGGGCTGGAATGTCATCATCAGGACTCAAATTTGTCTAGACCCCCATCGTTTTCAAAGTTTACTGATAGCACATCTCTTATTTTGATCAAACTTGGTTCAGATGAGACTGGAATGTCCCTTTTGTGAAATTTCCAATCATAAAGTGAGCTGGTCTGAACTGCAGCACAGAAGGATCCTTTTTAAAGAAATGACAGAGGAGATAGTGGGGTCAGAGGAGAGAAACATTAGGAGCTTGGGATTAACATACACACATTACTATACCTGGGCTTCCCTGGTGGCTCAGAGGTAAAGAATCCACCTGCAATGCAGGAGAAGCAAGAGATGTGAGTTCCATTCCTGGGTCAGGAAGATCCCCTGGAGAAGGGAATGGCTACCCACTCCAGTATTCTTGCCTGGAGAATCCCACGGACAGAGGAGCCTGGTGGGCTATAGTCCATAGGGTCACACAGATTTGGACACTACTGAAGTGACTTAGCACGCATACATAAAACAGATAATCAACAAGGACCTACTGTATAGCACAGGGAACTATGCTCAATATCTAGTAATAAACTATAATGAAAAAAATCTGAAAAAGAATATATATGTGCATATATGTATAACCGAATTTACTGAAACTACACTGTAGATTAGCAATGCTTCAACTAGTAAAAGAGTGAAAATAAAGATATGACAGATCACAGGTTTGTAACGGATGTTTACAAACTGGGAGATGGGTGGACTGGCCCTGTGAAACCTTCCATCGAGTTTTCATTTAACATGCTGTGATGGTTCACTATGATGTAGATTTGATGAACTGAGCTCCTTTTCTGAGACAGAATTACGCAATTTAGGCAACATTCCACAACTTCTGTCCTCTGCTCCCTCTGTGTTTCCAGCTTTAAGATGTTGTATTGGTCCAAATGTTTGTGTCCCTCACAAATTTATAGTTGAAAGCTCAGCCCTCACAGTGATGCTATTGGGAAGTGGGGCCCTTCGGAGAGAGCTTAGTAGAATTAATGACCTAATAAAAGTGGCCTGAAAAAGTCCCCTGTTCTCTTGTCCACCACGAGTGGTTACAGGGAGAAGATGGCCAAATGTAAACCAGGAAGACCTCACTGAATATGAAATCTGCCAGAAACTTCCCAGCCTCCAGAACTGTGAGAAAGACATTCTCTTGTCTCTAAGCCATTTACTCAGTGGTATTCCGTTTACAGTAGCTCAAACAGACTAAGACAGGGGTCCTAGCAGAACCCGGTCATTGGTGCACTCTGAACTTTTCTCACATTGCCTTTCCCCATGAATTCCTGTAACATCCTTCCCCTCGGATGTACTAGTTTACTGACATCCAACCTCCTAGCAGAAGCTTGACTTTCTTTCATCAGCCGGATAAATACAGGATGCCAGTTATATCTGAATTTCAGATAAACAATGAATACCTTTTTTGAATATAAATGTGTCCCAAACAGTCTGTATCCTGTATTTTTAAAGATTAATTTATTTTTAATTGAAGTATAATTGCTTTACAGAATTTTGTTGTTTTCTGTCAAACCTCAACATGAAGCAGCCATAGGTATACATATATCCCCTCCCTTTTGAACCTCCCTCCCATCTCCCTCCCCATCCCACCCCTCTAGGTTGATACAGAGTCCCTGTTTGAGTTTCCTGAGCCATACAACAAATTCCCATTGGCCATCTATTTTACATATGGTAATGTAAGTTTCCATGTTACTCTTTCCATACATCTCACCCTCTCCTCCTCTCTCTTCATGTCCATAACTCTATTCTCTATGTTTGTTTCTCCATTGCTGCCCTGTAGATAAATTCTTCAGTACCAGTTTTCTAGATTCTAACACATAGATATATGAATTAGGATACAATATTTATCTTTCTTTTTCTGACTTACTTCACTCTGTATAATAGTCTCTAGGTTCATCCACCTCATTAGAACTGACTCAAATGCGTTCCTTTTTATGGTTGAGTAATGTTCCATTGTGTATATGTACTACAACTTCTTTATCCATTCATCTGTTGATGGACATCTTGGTTGTTTCCGCATTCTAGCTATTGTAAACAGTGCTGCAATGGACAGTGGGATACATGTGCCTTTTTCAATTTTGGTTTCCTCAGGGTATATCCCATTGCTGGGTCACATGGTGGTTTTATTCCTAGTTTTAAAAGGAATCTCCAAGCCATCTTCCATTTTGGCTGTATCAATTTATGTTCCCATTAACAGTGAAAGAGCTTTTCCTTTTCTCCTCACCCTCTCCAGCATTTATTGTTTGTAGACTTTTTGATGATGGCCGTTCTGACTGGTGATTGTAGTTTTGATTTGCATTTCTCTAATAATGAGTGATGCTGAGCATCTTTTTATGTGTCTGTTAGCCATTTGTATGTCTTTGGAGAAATGTCTGTTTAGGTCTTTTTCCCACTTTTTGATTGGGTTGCTTGTTCTTCTGCTATTGAGTTGTATGAGCTGCTTGTATACTTTGGAAATTAATCCTTTATCAGTTGTTTCATTTGCTATTATTTTCTCCTATTCTGAGGGTTGTCTGTTCACTTTTGGAGCAGGAAATGGCAACCTACTCCAGTGTTCTTGCCTGGAGAGTCCTGTGGATGGAGGAGCCTGGTGGGGTGCTGTCCATGGGGTTGCATAGAGTCGGACATGACTGAAGCAACTTAGCATACATGCATGCATTGGAGAAGGAAATGGCAACCCACTCCAGTATTCTTGCCTGGAGAATCCCAGGGATGGAGGAATCTGGCAGGCTGCCGTCTATGGGATCGCACAGAGACGACACAACTGAAGTGACTAGCAGCAGCAGAGGCTGTTCACCTTGCTTAAAGTTTCCTTTGCTGTGTGAAAGCTTTTAAGTTTAATCAGGTCCACTTGTTTACTTTTGTTTTATTTCTGTTACTCTAGGACGTGGGTCAAAGAGGATCTTGTTTTGATTTATGTCATGGAGTGTTCTGCCTATGTTTTCCTCTAAGAACTTCATAGTTTCTGGTCTTACATTTAGGTCTTTAATCCATTTTGAGTTTATCTTTGTGTATGGTGTTAGGAAGTGTTCTTATTTCATTCTTTGACAGGTAGCTGTCCAGTTTTCCCAGCATCATTTATTGAAGAGGCTATCCTGTATTTTTGTTTGCTAAATCTGGTCATCTTGCTATGGGCCCTCTGGCCTCTTACTCTTAGAGCACTGAGCTGTCTGAAGGACTCTGTCGTGTGCTGGGTTACTGTTTATCTTCTCTCCCTCAGTAGGTCATCAGCATTCAGAGACTGGGAACCAGGTTCTGTGTGGGACTCTTCACAAGGTCTGGTGCATAATATATACTCAGAAAATGTTAAAGGAGTGAATCAGTCTCCTCATTGTTTCACAGTGTTTAGACTCTAGCCTGAGTTGGACGGGAGGCTTCTGGGTGGACATTTGCATCCCAAGATTTGGGTGGTTGGGATGGGCACAGAGTGGAGCTTACGAAATGCTCTGTTTACGTCTATTTTCAGGAACACGTCACATACTCAATATCCATTCTTAAAATGCTGATTTTTGGAGTGGTTTGTGTAACTCTCCTCTTTCCCCAACCACAAAACAAAACAAAGGAAAGCAAAGGCAAGCAAAAAAAAAAAATTTAAAAAACTAAAAATGAAAATGAAACTAAACCAAACCAAACCAAACCAAAGTCAACATTTGGGAGGGCTCTTCTGGTGCGTACTGTTGGGTCCTGGCATGTTTTTGGCATGTGTTTGGGACAGTATGGTTCAGAGAGCCTGAGTTTAGTTTGTACCCACTTCTCTACTCAAGTTTATTGTTCTGTAAAATGGGTAGAGGAAGGACAACTCACAGTATAGGATTTTTCAGAGTTAGGGAAGGCTTATTTATTTAAAATTTTGAAACTCAGGACTGATCATCATTCCCCCCAACAGACAGGACCAAGGCTTATTGTATTGTTTTGAAGAAAACATTTGTTAAACAAACTGAGTATAAACAAGATTATAGTGGTGTCCTTAATCTACTGAAATGATTTTTTGCGTGTGCGTTTAATAAAATTTACACTACTAATGTGGACTGTGTTTTATTCAATAAAGCTGGGTCAGCCAATGTCTCTTTGGTAAGACAATGACAGAGGCAAGGCCAGGAGGTAATGTGGGTGCATAGAGCAATTAAGCACACTTTTACAGGATCAGCATGCAGGCTGACTTCTCTTCAAAGACTGAACAGTGAGCATGGAGTGTCTTAGACCTTTGGTGGGAGAAGTTGGAGGTTCATCCAGTTCCCCTTTGTGCAAGACTGATCCATGCCAACATCTTGGACTGGTGTGGAGTATACCATTCTGCAGGTGACTGGTCCAAGGTGGGACAGCTCCCACGACAAGAAAGATCTGTTCTCTCCCGAGTTACAGTGCCCATCCAGGTGCTCTTTGTGGCTACACACCACACACAGCAAGTCTATTCTCTCCGGCCAAGACAGCCCCTTGAGAGCTGTCAGCTGCTCTCACGGGCTACATGAACCTTTTATGAGTAGCCAAGCCTGAGATGGTTCTGAGGTAGTGAAGTTTATAGAGGGAAGGGCTGTTCCATTTTTATTCTTCTTCATCTCCACAGATGTTATGAAAGGAATGTGAGAATATTAGGTGGGAAGAGCTTCTTTTATGTGAATTTTTCCTGATCCAGGACCATTTGTGTTCAAAAGAGGATTTCATAGGCTGTTTAGGGTAGAGATTGGGAGTAAGATGTGGTTAGTAACTAAAGATGGTTGATAAACTCTCTTTCATAAGGTTGAATTTAACCATAAAAAAAGTACACTTTAAAGTCGAGATTTATGTTCTATTTGGTACACTTAAGCCCAGGATAAAACCTCTTAGAGAGCTCTGAGGGACTGTTTTGAAGAAGTAAGGGAGGAGCCAGGGTATAGAAGAGTTTTTTTTTTTTTTTTTTTCCAGATAAAAGCCCAAGCAACTGAACATCAACAGATTGTTGTTGTTGCTGTTCAGTCACTAAATCGCATCTGACTCTTTGCAGCCCCATGGACTGCAGCATACCAGGCTCCTCTGGCCTCCACAATCTCTGAGTTTGCTCAAACTCATGTCCATTGAGTTGTTGATGCTATCCAACCATCTCATCCTCTGCCACCCCCTTATCTTTTGCCTTCAATCTTACCCAGCATCAAGATCATTTCCAATGAACTGGCTCTTCACATCATGTGACCGAAGTATTGGAGCTTTGGCAACAGTCCTTTCAATAAATATTCAGGGTGGATTCCCTTTAGGATTGACTGGTGTGATCTCCTTGCTTTCCAAGGGACTTTCAAGAGTCTTCTCCAGCACCACCATTCAATGGCATCAGTTCTTTGGTGGTCAGCCTTCCCAACTCTCATATCTGTACATGGCTATTGGAAAAACCATAGTTTTCACTAGATGGACCTTTGCTATCAAAGTGACCACGTTCTCTGCTTTTTAATATGCTGTCTAGGTTGGTCATAGCTTTTCTTCCAAGGAGCAAGCATCTTTTAATTTCATGGCTTCAGTCACCATCTGCAGTGATTTTGGAGCCCAAGAAAGTAAAATCTATCACTGCTTCCACTTTTTGCCTCTCCATTTGCCATGAAGTAATGNGAGATGGTGATGGACAGGGAGGCCTGGCGTGCTGTGATTGATGGGGTCACAAAGAGTCGGACATGACTGAGCGACTTCACTTCACTTCACTTCCCCTTTCCTCTCAGGAGTCGCATTGCACACCTGTTCACCTGTTAGCATTTCAGTCGGTGTGCAAGGCCCCAGCAAGGCCCAGGACTAACATGAAACCTTTCCTAGAGGAGACACTGGAGTTAGCTGGGGATACAGGTGGGTCAAAGGGAGTGTCCGTGTGTGAGTGGACAGGTGACCGAAATGGCAGTGTTTCCTTTGCTCAGATTCCCAAGGTGCTTGACAAGACAGAGTGTTTTTTTGGAAGAACCTCATCTCACCATAGTTATTTTACTTTTTTCACTTTTGTTTTATATGTATTTATTAAATCGTTTGAGTATTGGTACCTTTTATTAAAGGGTCCTTGTGGGGGAAAAAAAAGGTTATCTATCAAATAAAGGTTGTTCCTTTGTCAGCAATCTTTAAAAAATACCGGCTACTTCACAGATTTCCGTTTGTTTCCAGTTTCTGCAACCTCGTGTGACCAGTCCAGGTGTGGGTTACTTTTCACTTATCTTGTTTCGGACTTATTAGGCTTCTGAATCTGAGCATTTGTACCTTCTCTTAAGTTTTGGAAAAGCCTTAGCAGATTATCATTTCAAAGGTTTTATTTTTCCCATTTTCTCTATGATCTCCTTCTGGAAGTCTAGTTGAAAGTTTGTGGACCTTCTCATTTTATCTTCAGTAGCTTGCTGTCTCTTTTTTTATTTTCTATTTCTTTGTCTTTCTGTGCCGGATTCTGAATAATTTCTTCAGTTCCTAGCTCACCAATCCTTTTGTCACTTGTGTTTAACATACAGTTTAACCCGCCAATTGGAGTTTTAATTTCGGTTATTCTGATTTCCACTTCAAGAAGTTCTGTTTGAGTTTTCTCTGAAATCTTCTTGATCTTTTTTAAAAATAAATACAGTGGCTTTTTTACTCTTTCTTTCTGGTTATTTAAACGTATTAAAGACACTCATGATAATTCTGATTATCTATAGTCATTCCAAGTCTGATTTGCTGTCTGTTGGTTCTGCTGGTTTCTTCCTCAGTGTGTTGTGACTTTTGATTGAAACTCATTTTTGATGGAACTTTATCTGCAAGAAGTCACTGAAACCTGAGTGGAGTGCTTCTGCCATGCACTCTGTGGCTCTACCTCCTGGAAGGATGTTAAAATAAATGTGGTTTTCACACCACATACTTGCAGAATGATCAGAAGTCCTTAGGGAAGCCAATGGCTACTGCTCCCTTAGATTCCTACTTTCTGTTTATTATGAACTCTAAGGATTTTTCTTTTTCTTTATCAGCTCATAGATGTAGGTAAGGCATAATTTTTCAAGATATCTAGTCTGTTGTAGAGTCAGATTTAGAACTTCCTGCTCTTGGCTAGAATGCGAAAGCATGTGAAAAAGTTTCTGGTGTGACTAATGTAACGAGGATTCTTTGTATGTTTCTTTTTCTTTTCCTAGGGTGATCGTGGAGTCCCAGGGTCGTCAGGAGAAGAAGGGAATCGAGGAAATAGAGTAAAGTGTGAGGATATCCTTCTCCCCTATTTTTTATATTCCTGCAGTGTAAATTCACCTTGACAGCTTATTTTTAAGCTCTGGGAAAGAATCACCTAGTGACTTTATACTAGACTGGGAGTTAGAGGGCAATAGACATTAGATATGTACTTGGAATCTTTCCTGAAGGCCTGGCTCTGCTGATAGTGCAAGGAAGAGGTGATCCAAGTGGCCTACCTTTTGTGGTTTATTAAATGCATCATTCCTTGTCTCACCAGCTTGCTGTGGCTCCCTGTCACCAAGGATTTCATCTCGCATCCAAGGCCTTTCAACCACACCCTTCTCTAATCTCCGCCAAGAACCTGTCTTTCCCAGCCAGATTGTACTTCCTACTGTCTCTTGAAGGTTCCTTCTGCGTCCCTGCCTCTGTGTCTCAGCCTGCGCCAAGCACCCCATCCTTGAATGCCCTTTCCCTGCCTCCATCTTTCTACGAGATTTTTTAAAACTTTATTGAAGTGTAATTGATTTGCAATGTTGTAATAATTTCTGCTGTATGGCAGAGTGATTCAGTTATACGTATGTGTTTATTCTTTTCCATATTTTTTCCCTTCTGGTTTATCACATACAGTGTTCTCTGTACAATCCTGCAGGACTTTGTTGTTTATCCCGTGTGTACCAGTTTGCGTTCTGCTACCCCCAGGCTCCCACTCTCTTCCTCCGCCATCCCCTCCCTGCCTCCATCTTCAGTGCTGGTTTGAATATCACTTTTCCTTCCGTCTTCTTTCTTTCTGCCTTGTGACGCCCTCCTTGGCCTGGTCAGCCTGGTGGTTTCCCCCTTCTCGGCGTCCTCACTGTTTGTACTATCTGCTGGAAGTTACCTCTCTGTATAAGGGAAGGCAGATACCCATGTAAGTACCACCACACCCCCTTCCTGTGCCCTTGGCAGACATCACTAGTCAGTTATGGAATCCAGCTTGAAGGGCACAGCACCATAATTAGCTTCTGTTGACTGGATAAAGGGGGTGAAATTTATTTATTTCTTTGTAACTACCCCTCATGGAATTAGAATAATGCATTGATTTCCTGATAAGTTAAATGGAGAGTTACAAGGCATGGCTTTTTATTGAGGTTCAGTTTCCAACCTGTAGTTTGTAGACCAAAATTATGGAGAAGATGGGGCATACCACACTTCCTCAAGACTGGAGAGCCTTCAGTTTCCGCCAGATTTTGCTCAACTCAGTAAACGCCCTTCACATGCTTCCTATCTGCAGGGTGTTTTGGTAGAGAGACAGTTCAAAGGTAAACAAGTCATGGTTATGACCAGCAAAGAGCTGGTTGACGGGTGCAGGAGACTGGATTCGTAGAGGAAGAACTCTAACATGAGATAGGATGAAATAAAATCTGTAAGAAAGGTGCACATGAAGAAGGGTGGGAGCACACAGTGACTTGGAGAGGAGTCTGAAAGAGAGCAGCCTTCTTCATCCAGTCAATCATAAGTATCACCCGAGCATCTATTGTATTCAGGCTTGAGTTCTGTGTCTCAGAACTGGCCTTTAAGGGGAAAGACAGGCATGAATGAAGCAATCCTGGAAACAGATGTAAGACTGCTGCTGAGATAAGCATATGAAGAGGAGGTAAATTTCAGGGGCATCTGATCCAATCTGTGCAGTCAGGAAGCCTTCACCGAGGAAGGAAAGATGGGAGGAAATTTAAAGGATTAGTAAAACCCGATGGTGAGGAAGGAGGAAGGGGAAGAGACCAGACCTCCGACTGATGTCCTGTGGGCCTTTGAGAATGTGCTGAGGGCAGGCAGAACTCAAGCATTCCAGTGAACACAGGAAGTCAAGACAGTCTGCACTCTGACCTCTGTGAGAGGCACATACAGGGTATTCCAGGCTAAGTTTCAGCTGGCCTAGAAACTTTCAGCAGGAAGGTTTATAGGCAAGGAAGAACATGTTCAAAGCCATCGATGTGGAGGGTTACTCTAGAAGCCAGGATCTGGGTCAGCAAAAGGAGGAGCTAGATGTTGGGCAAAACAAAATAGGAACCATACGCCAGAGTTTATACTTAGCATTTTAATTTATTATTCTATTGACTCCCTGTAACAGCCCTAATAAAATAGGTGTATCATTTTTACAAGAGAAAAGATTGTCTAAGAGAAGTCAAATAAATTTGCCTTGCTAGTAAATTAATCAGCAGGGTGGGAATTTGAAGTCATGAATTCCCTCTTATCACTATATCAGGCCAGGGATGAGTTGAGGAGGGGTCCGCAGTAACATGAGGTGGTGGCTTCTTGTAGAGCCCAGAGAACATCCGTTTCCTGTGTGTCTGAGACCCAGATCTCAGAGGGGGCGCCCCACGTCACTATTCCCAGAGTGTGTGTATCTCCATCAGTTTAGCTCAGTTCAGTCGCTCAGTCGTGTCTGGCTCTTGGAGACCCCACGGACTGCAGCACCCCAGGCCTCCCTGTCCATCACTGTGTACATAACACCCTCTGTGGAAGGTTCCTGCAGTGGAGCGGCTCGCTCCGACTCTGTGGCTCTGTAGGAACTAGGACACAGAGAAGGTACCGTTAACAGCAGATTTTAAGGGAAGCAACCGTTTGCTTACCAAGTCACGGTCTCATAGCAAGTGGCTCCCCGTCTGGTTCCCCATCGACAGCAGTTAGGAGCTCTGCAAGCCTTTTTTGTCTCTTTCTCCTCCCTTTTTTTTTTTTTTTTCATGAGATCACTTGCTCTGCTAACGCTGTGCACATCTGTGATGAAGAAAGCCTTCTTCTTTTTTCTTACACATACGTATACGAAGGAGCATCAGGAAGCTGTGGAAAGATCCAGGGACTCGGAGGTGGGGAGATGAGGTCCAAGTTCCTCATACACAGATGGGTGATCCTTGAGCTGTCTGCGTGAGATGAGGTGATGTACACCCAGGGCCAGGCGTGTCACAGATTCCCGATGAAAGGACGCTTTTTTTTTCCTGTGTCTCCTTCTCTCCTCTTTGGCAGCGAGTCCTTTAAGGTTCAAGTCCTAAATTGCTCTTTTAATTTAAGTCTCACTTCTCCTCTCCCTTTAGGCAATAGGTGATTTTAAAAATCGACGCTTGTCTTTTAATGTGATTTAAGGGCTTGACGGGACCACCCGGACAACGTGGAGAGCGTGGAGCGCCTGTGCTGAGGGGAGATCCTGTGAGCTGTGGCTGAGCGGTTTCTGCTGCTTTCATCCAGGGACTGTGAACTGTTTCCTTGGTCACAACAGCAGAGAACAATGAATTACTCATTAATGAGGCGTCTGTGCAGCCTATCTAAGTATTGCAACAAATAAGAGATTTGAGAGAAAACCCATCGTATAGACCATCTGGATTCTTAAAGAGCTTGGAATTTTAGTTGCATTGGGTATTTGGGATGATTGAGCAGATCCAGTGAAAAGACACCACTTTGGTCCTTTTTTTTTTTTTCCCTCAATCTTTCTTCCTGTACTTTCTTTTCCTGTCTTTCCTGTCCAGTTGAGCTAAGAAACTTTCATTTTCTCAGGCAGATCCTAGAATTGATAGTTCCATCCAAGGCCCTAAGGGAGAAAAAGGAAGGCATGGACGCCAGGTAAGCCGGTCTCTTGTTTGCCTGGGGATACTGGTACCCATGGGAGCAGATGCTAGCTGCTGCAGAAGACCTGGGCATTCAGGCTGGATCAACGTAGAAAACCAGAGACCAAACCTGTAGGACTCCATGATCCACAAAGACAGGAACTCTGAATGCTAGTCACCACCTATATCCTTGCCTCTTAGGTTTTTTTTTTTTTTTAAACGAATCTTATCTAACACAGCATTAATAATATAAGTTAATTACATTTCTGGTCCTTGGTTTCTTCATCTCCAAAATGAAACCATTAGACTCAAGGATGCCTAAGATCTTTCCAGTTTTAAAATTCTTCAATTTTATAATTTGAATGATGCTCAGGGTTTTACACTGCTGGCTTACTTTCTGTTACTGCCTGTGTTAATTGATGTGTATCAGGTACCAGTTATTTGTAAAGATAAGATCCTTGTCTACTTCTAAATACTAGAAGTATCCTGATAGGAGTCATCACAGAAGCGAAAGGACTTTATACCTTGACAGACACTAAATTTGTTGGAAGCTAATTTTAGATTTTTATGTCCTAGACATTAAAAGGCATAACTTGGAAAAGATAAAAATAACCCAATCCTCACAATTCATCATTCCCAGTTTCCAGGAATGAAGTCTGCATAGCGAATGCTTATATAACTACAGAAGAACCACTATTACTTTGAACTCCAGTTTGCATCCTTTGACAAAACCTTACGACTGTGGGTCTCCCTGCTGGAATATGACTGGTTCACAACCCTTTGATACACAACCAGGTACTGAATAAAATCCAGTTTGTAACAAGATCATTATTATGTAGCTATGTGAGAAAATTGTCATGACTTGCTGCAAGAATGTCCCATTCTTCTGTCAATTGCAGTTACTTTGGACCAGTGGGAGGATTTTCTTTGGTGAGTTGAGATCAGAGGCCCTGTGAATAGCCAGCCACTCTATCAGCTATAGTGTTGAGCTAAGGGAACAGCAGGGAGATGACTCTTAACTCGTGTGGGTCCCAGTTTCCTCATGGGCAAGGTTGGACTATTAGAGAAATCATTTCAAAATTTCCAGGAGTCAGTGAGTGAAAGGACCTGATCCATATAAACTGTGGTTTGCTCCTGTTTCACTGCTGGGAAGTCAGGCCCCTGTACAAACTGTCTAGTGTGTGGTCTATCACAGCACCACAGCCAGGCAGAGAGCCTCCTGCTCACAGCTTTCGGAGGCCTCCATGGCCGAGTTTAGCTGAAGGTTATTAACCTTGAACACCAGCTCCCCAAACTGTGTGTGCAAACAAGAGCTGCAACTGATGCAGCGTCGCAACATACTGCATCTGGGTTCCCTATGCTTTTTACTATGCAGAGCTCAAAGAAGGATCGTAACTACGTATAGCTAGGTAAGCAGGCAGCTAGCTGGTGGCTTAAAGTTCTCCAAGCCAGGCTTCAACATTATGTGAACCATGAACTTCCAGATGTTCAAGCTGGATTTAGAAAAGTCAGAGGAACCAGAGATTAAATTGCCAACATACGTTGGATCATCAAAAAAGCAAGAAAATTCCAGAAAAATATCTACTTCTGCTTCCTTGACTATGCTAAAGCTTTTGACAGCATGGACCACAACAAACTGTGGAAAATTCTTCAGGAGATGAGAATACCAGACCATCTGACTTGCCTCCTAAGAAATCTGCATGCAGGTCAAGAAGCAGCAGTTAGAACCAGACATGAAACAACAGACTGGTTCCAAATTGGGAATGGCGTGCGTAAGGTCTGTTTATTGTCATCCTGCTTATTTAACTTCTATGCAGAGTACATCATGCGAAATGCCGGGCTGGAGGAAGCACAAGCTGGAATCAAGATTGCTGAGAGAAATATCAATAACCTCAGATATGCAGATGATACCACCCTTATGGTAGAAAGAGAAGAAATAAAGAGCCTCTTGATGAAAGTGAAAGAGGAGAGTGAAAAAGTTGGCTTAAAACTCAACAGTCAGAAAACTAAGATCATGGCATCTGGTCCCATCACTTTGTGGCAAATAGATGGGGAAACAATGGAAATAATGACAGACTTTATTTTCTTGGGCTTCAGAATCACTGCAGATGGTGACTGCAGCCGTGAAATTAAAAGACGTTTACTCCTTGGAAGAAAAGTTATGACCAACCTAGATAGCATATTAAAAAGCAGAGACACTACTTTATCACCAAAGGTCCATCTAGTCAAAGGTATGGTTTTTCCAGTGGTCATGTACGGATGTGAGAGTTGGACTATAAAGAAAACTGAGCATCGAAGTATTGATGTTTCTGAACTGTGATGTTGGAGAAGACTCTTGAGAGTCCCTTGGACTGCAAGGAGATCCAACCAGTCCATCCTAAAGGAGATCAGTCCTGGGTGTTCATCGGAAGGACTGATGCTGAAGCTGAAACTCCTATACTTTGGCCACCTAATGCGAAAAACTGACTCCTTGGAAAAGACCCTGATGCTGGGAATGATTGAAGGTGGAAGGAGAAGGGGACGACAGAGGATGAGATGGTTGGATGGCATCACCAACTCGCTGGACACGAGTTTGAGCAAGTTTCAGGAGTTGGTGATGGACAGGGAGGCCTGGTGTGCAGCAGTCCATGGGGTCGTACAGAGTTGGACACGACTGAGCGACTGAACTGAACTGAGCGGACATTGTAGCCTGTGAAGTGCTATGAGAAGAGAGCCCTCTAGAGGGCAGTCTTTCCTTGGTGTTAGTTCTGAGTTGATGTGAAATGCAGATTCAATGTAATCTGGAAAGAGAAACTCTACCTTGTGCCTAGTGTTTGGGGAAGCAAGGAATGGCTTCACATTTCTGGGGAAAACGAAAACCAATACGACTTTTCTGGAAGGCAATCAGATAACACCCATCCATCAGGACTGCTGTTTTTCATGGTTTTATTTTATTTTTTAGTATGCAAGTGACAGAAAGCCTGACTGGCAGTGTTTAGCTAATAAACGTGTTTGATAGTCCAGGGGTAGGTGACTCCAGGAATGTTACACCAGCTCAATGATGTCATCAAAACCCAGCGGTGTCCTCAGGGACTCAGCCCCTTTCTTTCCACCGCGCCGTCCTCAGTGTGGTTCTTGGGCTTGACACCATAAAGTGTTTCGTCTTCACCTTTGCATAAGATGCCCGTAAGATACCGAAGGAAAGGGGCTTTTCCTCACCAGAGTACACCGAGCGATATTCTCTTTAGAGCTCATTCGGCCCATTGGCTGGGCCCTGTGCTCCCCGCCCACCCTCACCCCGTTTGAANAAGGGTGGTGTCATCTGCATATCTGAGGTTATTGATATTTCTCCCGGCAATCTTGATTCCAGCTTGGATTAAGCCCGGCATTTCACATGATGTACTCTGCATATAAGTTAAATAAGCAGGGTTACAATATGTAGCCTTGATGTACTTCTTTCTCAGTTTGGAACCAGCCTGTTGTTCCATGTCCAGTTTTACCTGTTGCTTCTTGACCTGCTTACAGATTTCCCAAGAGGCAGGTCAGGTGGTCTGGTCTTTCCATCTCTTTAAGAATTTTCCACAGTTTGTTGTGATCCATACAGTCAAAGGCTTTGGCATAGTCAATAAAGCACAAGTAGATGTTTTTCTGGAACTCTCTTGCTTTTTGGGTGATTCAGCAGATGTTGGCAATTTGATCTCTGGTTCCTCTGCCTTTTCTAAATCCAACTTGAACATCTGGAAGTTCACAGTACACGTACTGTTGAAGCCTGGCTTGGAGAATTTTGAGCATTACTTTGCTAGCGTGTGAGATGAAGTAATTCCATAGAAAGAGTTAAAGTCAGGATTTGAACTCCAGTCACACTGATTGCCAAACCAGCACTCCAGTGTCAACCTTTATATTGGCAATGACCAGCTATGTGTCCTTGGGCAAGTTTCTTAACCTCTCCTTACCCCCATTTGTTCCTTACAAAACAAAATAGATGTGGCACTAGTCCCTCACAGGAGTGTTGAATCTCAATGATTACACCTCCTACTCTATCTACTTAAGTCTGAGTATTAAAGATGAAAAAACTGGGAATTTTATTTTGACTTGTTCAATTCTCTCATTTTAAATTTGAGCTTCTCTGATTGGGGGCAGAAGGAGAAGGGGACGACAGAGGATGAGATGGCTGGATGACATCACGGACTCGATGGACGTGAGTTTGAGTGAACTCAGGGAGTTGGTGATGGACAGGGAGGCCTGGCATGCTGCAATTCATGGGGTTTCAAAGAGTCGGGCATGACTGAGTGACTGAACTGAACTGAACTGATGGCTCAGATGGTGAAGAATCTGACCACAATGCAGGAGACCTGGATTCCATCCCTGGGTTAGGAAGATCCCCTGGAGAAGGGAATGGCAACCCACTACAGTATTCTTGCCTGCAGAATTCCATGGACAGAGAAGAGCCTGGCGGCTGTAGTCCATGGTGTGGCAAAGAGTCAGATGTGACTGAGCAACGAACACACAACAAACACCACATTTTTAATATACTTGCATCATTTTACCTAATGTAAGTTCCTCATACACAACATATAATTATAAGCATATAGGACAATTGTCCTATGTTCTTTATATATTAAAAAATCTTTTAAAACATTTTTTAATTTAAAAATTTATTTATTTTCATACCTTTGTGATTTTTTGAAGTACAGTTAATTTGCAATGTTGTGTTAGTTTCAAGTATACAGCAAAGTGGTTCAGTCATACACATACCTCTATTCTTTATCAGATTCTTTCCCCTTACAGGTTATTATGCATTTTTAAAAAATTGAAGTAGAGTTGATTTATGGGGCTTCCCTCACGGCTCAGATGGTAAAGAATCTGTCTGCAATGCAGGAAACCAGGGTTTGATCCCTGGCTTAGGAAGATCCGTTGGAGGAGAGTGTGGCAATCCACTCCAATATTCTTTTCTGGAGAATCCCATGGACAGAGGAGCCAGGTAGAGTACAGTCCATAGGGTCATACAGAGTCAAACACAACTGAAGTGACTTAGCACAACACAGCAGAGAGTTGATTTGCAAAGTTTCAGGCATTCAATGAAGTGATGAGTCATGATTTTTCTGTGTGGTAACAGGGGCTTGAACTGAGGAGACAGGCTTGGGAGATGATTAGGTGGGGAAAAGAGCTCCAGTAGAACTTGACAGTGATAGATTTCCATCTGACTGAGGACAGAGAGCAGACTCTTAGTAGATTGAGCTAAAGAGCTTCACTCTTTTCTGAAAAGGAAGAACCAGAGGGCCATCCAGGGACCCCTTGAGATGGCCATTTACAGAATGCTCTATTATTATGGTCAAATTAATGCTCTAGGTCCTCCTACTAGACTATGTGTGCCCAGCCATTTGCAGCAAGCCCATTTACTGTCCTCTTAAAGTTGTGGAACAACCCTTACCTCCAGATGGTTGCAGAGAGCTGACTGGATGGGAGGGACCTGCTTCCTGGGTGTTGACAAACTACCCATGCTTGGTGTGAGTGAAAGGGAAATGGGAGCCCTGATTTAAATCAGAATCACCTGGGCACTTGTTACCTTCCTATCTAGGCCCCACCCATAGACTCTGATTCTGTAGGTTCGGAGTCAGGGAGTGGTTGTGTATGATCATGAGCTCAAGAGGGACCTGGGCTCATGGTCCTCACCCCCACCTTCAAGAAGATGGTAGGCAGGAAACCAACTCCATAAGACAGGTTTTACTCTACGTGCAACAAGGCCCCAGAGCTGAAGTGTACATGGGTACACGCATGCTTAGGTGCTTGTCAATTTCATTTCCTTACAGAAACAGATGTGTTCCCAGGTTGGACTCCTTGCTGGTTTCATTTCTAGTCTTAAAAAGAAGTTCTGTTGGAATGTTAAGACTTAAATATTTGCCTATATTGTTTTTGTCAGCTGAATTGTCCTTGCAAATGTCTCTCTCTTACAGCCTCTCAAAAGTCCTTTAAAAGAAGTTTATGATTAACATATACACAATACTATATATCAGATAAATAACCAACAAGGACCCACGCCATAGCACAGGGAACTATACTCAATATTTTGTAATAACCTATAAGGGAAAAGAATCCATAAAAGAATGAATATGTGTATATTTATAATTGAATCACCATACTGTACACCTGAAACTAACAGGACAGTGTAAATCAACTATATTTAATTAAAAAAGAAATAGATTGAGCCCACTCATTCTGTAGAACTCTCTAGGGGTGAATCTGTGGGTTGGAGGAGTGGGTTCAGTTATGACATGTCAGGGGCGAGTCATCTGAGAAATATGGGGGCATAGTTTTGACATTTTAAACACAGATAACATTTAGAATCAAAGAGGGAGAACGACTTTTATTAATTACCCATGTCTCCTCCTGCCCGTCTGTCCTCCGCCCCCCACCAGCTGTTAAACATTTGAGAAAATGGTAAATGAACATGATTATAAGCAATTATGAGGTTTTCTTTTTTAAGAGACAGATGGAATCAAGGTTTCCATTTGAATAGGTTTTCAAATTTAGGTTGTGTCTACACAATGCCACATTATTACTGGGGAACCATATGTTTTCTTACACTGCCATTGAAATTTCATTCTGGAATGGGCCTGAGCCAATGGTCAACAGTATGTACTGCTACAAGTTCACAGATGCTTTTCTAATACAGACTATTTCACATCCATAATTCCCCTTTTCCCCACATTAATTTTTAAAATTTATCCATACATTTCCCTTTCAACAAGCGTTAATTCTGGACCAGTTTTGTGCTGTGCTGTGAGGAGGATATGGAGGTGAAAACAGTATGATGATCTGCCTTAAAAGAGCACCTTGTTAACTTCATATGGTAATTTGAGTCAGTTCAGTTCAGTTGCTTAGTCATATCTGACTCTTTACAACCCTATGGACTGCAGCACGCCAGACTTCCCTGTACATCACCAGCTCATTTGCTCAAACTCATATCCACTGAGCCAGTGATGCCATCCAACCATTTCATCCTCTGTCTTCCCCTTCTCCTCCTGCCTTCAATCTTTCCCAGCATCAGAGTCTTGTCCAATGAGTCAGTTCTTTGCCTCATGTAGCCCAAGTACTGGAGTTTCAGCCTTAGCATCAGTCCTTCCAATGAATATCCAAGACTGATTTCCTTTAGGACAAATTTCCTTTGGTTAATTTGAGTGGATTCAGCTTAATATGATAACACTTTCAAGTTTCATATATCTGTCTGCACATATAAAACACTGTGAAGAATTACTAATTAGCTCATGTGTTAAATTTAGTTTGTAGTAAATCATAGGCTTATCAACCCCTTTGAGAGATTAATACGCAAATTAGCCCATAGAGGAATATGGCCTCTCTTCTAGGAACATTTGTTTTGAACCTTTGTGGTTGAATATTCAAGGTCCATTAGGGCATCTGGGTTAAATGTCTGATTCCTTAGATCAGTTCTCAAGCTTTATTGTGGATCCATGGGCCTGTTTTCACATAAATTGCTGGATTCCTGTCCCAGATTTGTCCAATAGGTTTGTGATCAGCCCTGAAGATTTGAATTTCTAGAAAGTTCTAGGGTAAGGGGAGTTTTTTGCTGCTGAGTCAAGGACCATGCTTTAAGAAGCATTGCCTTGGAAATTTTAGAAGGTGTGTGGATTCTCCATTGACTTGAATACAAATGCTTTTCAGTAAATAAAAACATACCCCTACAGGACACCTGTCAGGTGCTATCTCAGTTCTGGGCAGTTTGTAGGTAAAAGGAGAGTCAGGGCAATGAAGGCAAAACATAAGAAGTCCCATTCATAAGGAAGACCCACATGGCTTTGTGAAGAGGGCTGCACGCACTGTACAGGCCCAGCTGTGCCCTTAATGCCTTCTGCCATGAGGCTCTGGAGAAATGGCACTGCTTTCCATACAATGACTCTTCCCTCAGTATGTAAGCAAGTGAGATTTTGTCATTGCACTAAGCACAGACAGGTACTTGGTAATTGATATAATTTCTATTTCTAGTCAGAGAATGCTATGTAGGACAATTTAAATTTATGCTTTTAAGGATGAACACAAACTCTGGTGAATGAATGTGTTGTCAAGCAAGGGGGATAAAGAGGTTAGACTTTCTATATCTCTTTAGTCTGCGGAATCCATGTGCTCTTTGCTCATCTTTTGAGACTCTGCCCCCCGCCGAACACAATTTAAAAAAATATTTATTTATTTGGCTGTACTGGGTCTTAGTTGTGGCATGTGGAATCTGTAGTTGTGGCATGTGGAATTTATTTCACTGACCAGGGATCAAACCTGGGCCCCCTGCATCGAGAGCGCTGGGTCTAAGCCACCGGACCACTAGGAAAGTCTCACCCATCTTTTTAACCTATAGATTCCATGTTTTCTACAGGTGTGTCTTCCACATCGGGAGATTCTTCTAGTTTTAGTCTGAAGAAAAAGGAAGTTATCACCAAGCTCACCTGATTTTGATATGAAAGGCCTGCCTGAAAATCAAACACCTAACTCTCTACCACCTTTCAGACCATCCATCACTACTAGTAAGCTTCACCCCTTCCTTCATTGTGTTGCATTCTATGTACAAATTTTCAAGTTGCTGTTTATGACTTAAACTTATTTTCCAGGTTCAGTGAATATGTTTGTCTATCTACAAAAACTGCAAACATTTCCCATTAAAATCAATGAAAAGATTTTTCCTATGACTTTTCTCTTTGCATTAGGGGTTTTGCGAATGAATGAGGTGGTGACACAGAGGAGGGATGTGTTTGCCACTGAGAAAATAAGAGAGGCATAGGAGGAGAACATGGCCAAATTCACCATCTGCCATGAATTGTTCCAGCTAAATATGTTACTCTTCAAAGTAAAAGATAAAATAGGAGGATGGAAGAAATGGGAAAAGTTACTTTACCTTCTTTAACCTTCTTCCTTAGGAGGCCAGCCGAAATGCTGTTCAAAGTCACCAGAGAATGACGAAGCTCCTTCGTGGTGATGGCAGGGAGGGCTTGAGGGATGAATATTAACTCTTGCAGTTCATGGCAGTCATGGATTAGGAAGCTGGCACCTTCATCTGTAAATGGCCTTGGAAATTCTGTTCCCATCAATCTTCATTCAATTAGGGCTCATTGCAGATAGGTCCTCAGGGGTATCTGGCTCATGGTGGGACAATACAGATGACATACTCATTTAACTTTGAGTCGGAGCAGCAGCCAACAATTGATGGCTCCTGGGACAGCAGTCACTTGAAGTGAGTTGGACCTACCTCTATGGCTGGCACCTGACTCTTGTCATTTTTTTCCATAGGCAGCTATGTCTTCCAACCTGGCAGATGTCTAATGTCTTCAAATAAACCTTCATGAACTCCCCAGCAGGTGCCACAGATGATTCTGACCCCAGTGAAGAGGACTGATTGTTATATGGTAAGGATTTAAAGACCATAAACACCAAACAAATATTTCGGGACTTTTCTTTGCAGGCTAGCTTGACTGTGGCCCAGGGTTCTTCTTGGTTGTGATATGGGGTAGCTGGGACAGGAGTTGTGCATACATATCTGCTCCACTGATGGCTGCTTTTTGCCCCATCCCCATCTGCTCTGTGCCTGGAAAAGTAACATTACTGCACAGAGCTTTGGCATGTGTGGCTGTAACACTGTGGTTGTGTTTCGTATGCAGGTAGAAATCTGCCCAAGTGTAGTATTATTTTTTTAAGGTAATTGGGCTTTAGAAAAACTCATTTTTGAAACAAAGGTAACCTGGCTTTTTAAGCTAATGAGCTTGTTCCCTTTATCTTGTCCTGCTCCAAGATTGACTGGATCTGTGTATGAAGTGTAGACTCTTAATTGCTATTCTTAAAAGGTCATCTTGCTAGGATGAGTCCAGATAAGGAATGGCTTTGTTTTTAATTAATAGTAAGCAAGGGGGCTGCTTGACCTCCCCCAGTGAAGCTGGGAGAAGGTTGACCTCTTTAGGACCCCATGCCAACTTTCAAGGCTTCAAGAGCAGAAGGAAAGCACAGGTTTTGTAATTGGACTAACATGGCAAGGAATCCTGTCTCCACCACTTAAGGGGTAGTGATGTTATCAAAAGTGGGGTCCAGCTGCTTGCCACTAGAAAGTCTATACTAGAGAGGCAAAGTTGGTAGAAAGGAAAGTTTGCTTTATTTTGGAGGCCAGTAACTAGTGGAGAGGGTGGACTCATGTCCAAAGGCTGACACCCCGCTGACAATCAGTGGGCAAGAGCTTTTATAGGCTGAAGGAGGGGGCTACATGCAGAAATAGCACAGTTCTGACAGTCATCTTGATTTTTTTTCTTTAAAAAATACATTATTGCTAAAAATGTTAACTATCATCTGAGTGTTCAGTTCAGTTCAGTTGCTCAATCATGTCCAACTCTTTGCAACCCCATGAATCGCTGCACGCCAGGCCTCCTTGTCCATCACCAACTCCCAGAGTTCACTCAGACTCATGTCCATCGAGTCGGTGATGCCATCCTGCCATCTCATCCTCTGTCGTCCCCTTCTCCTCCTGCCCCCAATCCCTCCCAGCATCAGAGTCTTTTCCAATGAGTCAACTCTTCGCATGAGGTGGCCAAAGTTTTGGAGTTTCAGCTTTAGCATCATTCCTTCCAAAGGACACCCAGGACTGGATTTCCTTTAGAATGGACTGTTTGGATCTCCTTGCAGTTGAAGGGACTCTCAAGGGTCTTCTCTAGCACCACAGTTCAAAAGCATCAATTCTCTGGTGCTCAGCTTTCTTCACAGTCCAACTCTCATATCCATGCACGACCAGTGGAAAAACCATAGCCTTGACTAGACAGACCTTTGTTGGCAAATTAATGTCTCTGCTTTTGAATATGCTATCTAGGTTGGTCATAACTTTCCTTCCAAGGAGTAAGCCTCTTTTATTTTCATGGCTGCAGTCACCATCTGCAGTGATTTTGGAGCCCCCCAGAATAAAGTCTGACACTGTTTCCACTGTTTCCCCATCTATTTGCCATGAAGTGATGGGACCAGGTGCCGTGATCTTAACATTCAGTGAGTCATAATATTTTTCTTGGTCGAGGGTCTTGCCTCCACGTTGATGGCTGCTAACTGATCAGGGTGGGTATTCCTGAAGGTTGTGGTGGCTGTGGCAATTTCTTAAAATAAGAAAACAGTGAAGTTTGCACATCAATTATCCTTTCATGAACAATTTCTCAGCAGCAAGCAATGCTGTTTGATAGCATTTTACCCACAGTAGAACTTCTTTCAAAATTGAAGTCAGTCCTCTCAAACCTGTCAGTATTTTATCAACTCAGTTTATGTAATATTTTAAATCTTTTGTTGTCATTTCAACCATCTACATGGTATCTTCATCAGGAGTAGATCCTGTCTCAAGAAATCACTTTCTTTGTTCATCCAGAAGAATCAATTCCCTATTCAAGTTCTATCATGAGATTGCTGCAATTCAGTGACATCTTTAGGCTCCAATTCTTTTTTTTTAAATTTTATTTATTTATCTGGTTGCACTGGGTCTTAGTTGCAGTGGGTGGGATCTAGTTCCCCGACCAAGGATTGAACCCAGCCCCCCTGCATTGGGAGCATGGAGTCTTAGCCACTAGACTACTACGGAAGTGCTTAGACTCCAGTTCTAATTCTAGTTCTTTTGCTATTTCTACCACATCTGCATTTTGACAGTCATCTTGAAACTGGTCATGCAGTGATTGAATCAGTGTCACCTTTATTGCTTTATGTACAGTTAGTCTTCAGTTGCAGGGTTGGTTTGTCCCCATTTCCATGAGGCCAGTTCTTGGGATTGTGGCAGCTAATGTCAGGGCTACAAGTCTGGTCATCATGTAGTTAACTTCTTCTACCTTGTGGGCGTTTCAACATCCATAAGATAGCTCACAAGAGATGGCTCAGAATATTATCTATAACCCTTGAGGAGGAAGTGAAAGTCATTGACTTTGCTTAACGACTAAACTCTTTATATTTTGTCCTATTTGCCTGCTTTCCTTTGCTTCTACATTTTCTTACTTCTCTGATTAAACTTACTCTTTGGCTAAAGTTTTTCTGCAGACAAAAGGCTGGTGGAAGACCATAGGGTTCTGTTACATTTCGATAATGAGCAAGACACTCAGCTTAAGTCATTACTTCCTTATCTTTAAAATGGGAATGATAACTGACATCTCCCCTACTGAGTTGTTGCATGGAAGGAGCATGATGTTTGTAAAGCACCTGCATGATGTGGAGCACCTACAAGGGTTTGGTAGATGGTGGCCATTACTAACTTGTTCGGCTCCCACAAGAGCCAGCTCCTAGGGAGGATGATACAGGTTCTAGGACATGCAACTGTGCACAAGGAATCATCATGGACACATTTGGGACTAGGTTGGGAATAGCTTATGATGACTTAGTAGTAGGATGCAATTCTCCATGATGTTCCTCCATTTCTTGGACTATCTGTTCAAGCTTGCCTGAATAGTAGCTGGCCTTGGAAGCTCAAGCTGATGAAGTGAAACTGCTTCCTTCTTTGGAAACATTCCAGGATGGTAAATGCTCTGGAAGAAAGTTGCTTACATTCCAAGGTTTTTTTTTTTTAAGTCTCTCTCTCTCTCTTCTACCTCTTTTGCTTGTAGGAGTTGGAGTTTAGGTCAGTTTAGGTAACTGACACAAGATTCTGCTCTTGCTGCATCTTTTGCCATGGCAAGTAATTTGTCTTTGTCTCCGCACCCGAGGTCTTGTGTCTTCCATTAGTATACATCGATAAACTGGGGGAAGATTTCAAGGAGGGTGAAATCTCAGGCTCTTCACAGTTTATGATTTAACACTTTCACATTTGGTGCTCGGTCTTTGAAAAACGGGAAATTCTCCAAACCCAGAAGGGTTACATATGTATATGATGATGGTGGTGGTTTAGTTGCGAAGTTATGTCCGACTCTTGCAACCCCATGGACTGTAGCCTGCCAGGCTCCTCTATCCATGGGAATTTTCCAGGCAAGAATACTGGAGTGGGTTGCCATTTCCGTCTCCAACATATGTATATGTATAGATATAGTATCTAGCTATCTATCCATCATCTATCTGTCTAACTACCTGTCTATCTACCTATCTATCTGTCTGTCTAGATGGATGAGTGAATGGACAGAGAGGTAAACAGACGGATCTCCATCTAAGCATGATGTCTGGTACATACCTGGCTCTCAAAAAATGATGACTGTTTGATAGCCTGTTATTAGTGCATCCGCTGAGACCGCTGGGTGGCACTTGTACATGCAAATAGGGATGAGATGATGCTAAAAGAGGGGAAAGATGATGGAGCAGCAAAGTGGGATGCAAGCCATGCCTAACAGTCCCCCCACTCCACCTGTGATTCAGGTTTGGTGGAGAGGAGCATCCTGGCATGGGGGGTCTCCCTTATGAAGCCAACATTGTGCCTACCACAAGGATATAAGGCAGGACTAGGAAAGAAGAGCCCCTGGGTGGGGGGAGGGCTATGAGTCAAAAATGAGGTTGTCACATCTGGTAATCTGGACTATTCATTTTCAAAGAGAATTTTCCCTTGACACCTGAATTGAAGCTTATCTGAATATGTTGGCATGGTCTTCAACCATTCACTGCTTATATGAATTACTCTATTCCTCCATTGATTATGAACATCTCTTCACAAGTGTGATTCTTTGGCTAGATCATAAGCTCCTTGAGAATGGGGACTACTTCTTTTTATCTCTTCATAGTCCAGTAAAAGTTTACTAGCTATAAGAATGGATGCTGGGTGATCTGGGGCTGCCCAATTCCCTCAGAGCACCTCATGCTCCACCTTTCCGCAAGACCACATTTTAAGACATTTCACCTGTGTCTTGATTTCAGTCAAGTGGAACATTCTGTTGACAGAATGGGATTGCCTGTGGCAATTTCCTCAGAGCAGCATGCAAGATCACTTCAAGTTTTCCATTTTATCAGGTTCCCCTACCGCACCCTGCCCGCCCTCTAAAATTGCTTCCCCACGGCTTTTGTTAATGGTCCTGTACCTTGATGTCAGAGAGAGAACCTTAATGGAAGAAAACAGAAGTGCAGAAGCTGTCTGTAAGTAAACTTCAAGAATGGGTATGTGTGTGGAGGGGAAATGGCATGGTAGGAGTATTTTCCCTTAGTTTGATGTGGGTGTCAAAATATCAGGCTAGTTTCTTTCTTTCTTTCATATTTACTTATTTGGCTGCACCTGATCTTACTTGTGGCCTGTGAACTCTTAGTTGGGCACGTGGGATCTAGTTCCCTAATCAGGGATTGAACCCAGGCCCCCTGCATTGAGAGTGCAGATTCTTAGCCAATGGACCACTGGCGTAGTCCCTCTGGCAAGTTTCTTATACATTCACTGGGCCCCTAACATGAAATATAATATTTTTAACACCTCTGTTAAACACAAAATGTATAACCAAATTGTATATTAATTGATTCAAGGAATGTAAAAGAGTCTGTCTCCACTAGTCTAAGAGCAAGTTAAGGGTGTGGTTTGATGTTTCATTTGTTTCCACCTTCCCAAGATTTCTTACTAAATATTTCCACATTTCACTTTTCACTTTCATGCATTGGAGAAGGAAATGGCAACCCACTCCAGTGTTCTTGCCAGGAGAATCCCAGGGACGGGGGAGCCTGGTGGGCTGCCGTCTACGGGGTCGCACAGAGTTGGACATGACTGAAGCAACTTAGCAGCAGCAGCAGCAATAAATGTTGATGACCTACTGCTGAATGAGGAAGTCTTTTCCACCTGGATTTCTCTTGTTTTGTGGCACTAGGACCATAACAACCATAACAACCACATCTCCATAGCAACAATGGAGGTAAAGGAGATGAATAATACAATAACTTGCAGCTTCTCGGTCTCTGAAGCAGACTGTGACTGTTTGGGGTCACAGTAATGAGGACAGCAGATGAAAGAAGAATGATCGAAGGCAGAATTAGCAGGAAGCCTTAGGTCGGTGCTTAATCTCCAAACAGCCCATCCACTCCCATTATCTTTGTAAATCAGGAACTCCGAATGTCAAGGTCTTTACTTCCCCACAAAGGTCCACACCAGCCGTTGAACTCAATACAGCTTCTGAAATATTGGGAGCTACTATTAGAGTCACTCCAACCTTTTGTTGTCATTTTGTATGGGCAGGCATCTCATAGGCAGAGTGTTGTTTGATCTCCCAACTGTCTTTTGTTCACTCTTGGTCTGAAGTCAGGATTTAAATAAAAGGAGTGGGTTGGGGGTTGTACGAAACAGATGGCAGCCTTGCTGCTGTGATCTGCAGACATGGCATGCCTATGACAACTTCCTTTTCCCCAAGAGTTCCACTTTTGGGGCGTGCAGAGCTGAGAACTCTCTTATTGATCTTGAAACTGAAAGACTTAGTTCCCAGTCACTGCAACTGACAAAGGCTTTTGCAGCTCATTACCTGCCAGATTACGTGGCACAATTCATTAAAATTCTGTTTCATTGACTGCATTTGTAAATAGGCTTGGGGAACTTTATCACTTTTTGCCTCTTGCAGAGCTTTCCGTCAGTGAGTGCATTTTTATTCTCCTTTTCCTGCTAGAAAAAGTCTGCAATAATTTGCCACAAGATGTGTTATCATTTAAATACAAATGCAAATGAAATACTAACTGGGAATCACAGGTTCCTAGACTCCCGCCCCCTCCTGCTTTCTATTTGCTACTCTCTGCTTAGGTGGGTTACTTTAATAAATACATTGGCTTTGAGCTCCTGTGACATTAATTTTGTATAATGGTCAGATTTTTTTAGTGGGCCTCTGCCCTGTCATTGCTGTTGTTTGAATACAAGCAGAAAGGGAAAGATTAAAGGTAATTTTTCTTTTATTAATACCTAAGTGTTAAAGAAATGAATCTTTGGATAGTGCCCATTGTTATGCCCTCAGTCTGAGTCCCCAAAACTGAGAAAACAAGACATCCACGACAATGCAAAAACAAAAAGGGAATTTATTTCTAGCTCAAGCCAGGGCTCCCCATCCCCACATCCAACTCAGTGGAGTGGAGCAAGAGGGAGCCCTGAGCCCTGAATTACAGCAGTATTTATAGGTTTAAAACAAAGACAAGGAATTGGCAGGGGCAGATTGGTTGCAGGGGTTTCTGGCATTTACTAATTGGCTAAATTTTGCGTATGCGGGCTTGCTTAGGGGACTTTTCATGTTATCTGGGCTAGTTCCAACCAGGCTACAGGGAATATGCTGACTGGCTGGGTCTCAAGGTCGGGGGGATGATGATTTCAGCTCTGTCTGGGCAGTGACCCAGCTGTTTCTGGGACATTAGCTCCGGCCTATCTTAGTTATGGCTTTTAGGCTGTGTCCCAACGTCATCAGGGGATGATCTCAGTTCTTCCTGGGCAATAACTCAGCTTTTCTGTAAATGAAACTCAGGCCTACCTTGGCCCCCTGACGCCTGTCATGGCATCTACTTAGTCCTAACACCCATCTTCAGATGAACCCAGAACGTTGGACAAAGGGCACGAGCCCAGGTGAATGCTTCCCCTTCAGGTGTGCCATGAGGTGGTTGGCTTACCCTAGAGTAAGGTTTTCCTGTAAAGGAAAACACGATGAACATTTGTGAACTAGATAGGTTCTGATGCAACGACTCAGCTTTGCCATTGTAATACAAAAGTGCCATAGACAGCATGTAAGTCTACCTCTGTTTCAATAAAGTTTTACCTATGGACACTGAATGGAGAATTTCATACAGTGTTCAAGGGACGTAAAATTCTTCCCCTCACCCTCTTCCAACTGCTAAAAAACGTAAAACCATTCATAATTCATGGGCTGAATAAACACAGGTGGCAGGCGGGGTTCAACCCCCTGGCAGGCGGTAGTTTGTTGACCCTTTCCCTAGATCAGTGGTTTTTCTTTTTTTCCCTCTTGGTCATGATGCGTGCTGCATGTGAGATTTTAGTTGCCACACCAGGGATGGAACCCATGCCCCTGCAGTGGAAGCGTGGAGTCTTAACTGCTGGACCATCAGGGCAGTCCCAGCAGTGGTTTTTCAATTGTGGTCCATAGATGGACTTGGGGACTTGTGAGACGGGCTGATGGGTCTTTATCCAAGTTGGAGAGGGTATAACACCATGGTCTGTGGTTGGAGTAAGAATTTCTCCAGATATCGTCTTGTGTTCTAACACCTCTAAGAAGATCATCCTCTGTCTGGGTTATCCTGACCATACCAAGGGGGCTGGTGAGTAGAACTCTTCTGACAAGGACATTGCTGTGATAAGGAAGGGCACTGTGGTATCAAAGGCCATCTGTTACTTGCCCATTTTCATCAGAGGCAGAGCAGAGATATTTTAGCATCTCCTGAGCATAGCAAATAAGGCAAATAAGGTTGACATCTTTTTCATGTCGAGTTACCCAGGCTGTTCCCTGTCTCCCGGACAGAACATCAAATGAGAACCACACCATCCTGCAACTCAGTATCGATGTCTCCTACCTCTGTCAATACCCAATGAATCTTAGGATCAGTAGCTTGCATTGTCTAATTAAACATCTCTGCAGCTGAGCCCGGCCATCCCAGCTCTTAATAATGATGTGATCCAGATTCAACATGTGAACAATGACAACAATAACTCCTTATTGCGCTGGGATCTGCTAATGTTCCTGGAATTTCATATTTATTAACTCAGAGCCCTAAAGTGGGACTCTGGGAATGGAGGATGTATGTTAATATCCTAATCCCGGAAATGAAGACTCCAAAACTCAGAGTTTAAATTGGTTTGCTAAGCTCTCACAGTTGGAAAGTGACTGAGCCAATTTGTATGTTCAGATTCATCAGAATTAATAGTTTCTGTTTTTTTTCTTCTAGGCCTCTCTAGGTTGGAAACTGCCAACTTACTACATTTTCTAAAAAATAGGCATCAGGAAAAAAAATAAACTGTTTGAGGTATGAATCTGCTTATGAAATTTCCATTTCCTCTGGGAGCATCCCAGCGAGGGTTCTGTGGGCCCCAAGAGGTCCCCAGGCAGGAATTTCCTCCCCACCCTGACTGTAATGAGCTGCTTCCAGGGTTCTTAAAGTTATGCAGAGCTGCCATGGAGGCAACTGACCACTCATGCTGGGCTCTGATTGCTGTATTTCTTAAATAGGACTGAGTCTGGAAAATAATTCATTGTAGGTTCCATTTCTGTGACTTTTCTGCATGCTTTGAGGGGCTATAATTGTACAACACTATTGGAGGTCATTTTTCCTTTCTTGTAAAAGAGAAAACACGGCTTGTTTAAGGCATGACTACTGGAACTGTTGGAGAAGGAAATGGCAACCCACTCCAGTATTCTTGCCTGGAAAATCCCACGGACTGAGGAGCCTGGTAGGCTACAGTCTATGGGGTCGCAAAGAGTTGGACACGACTGAGCGACTTCACCTTCACCTTCACTGGAATTGTATTTGCAAAGGTTGAGATTCACTATTGGAATGAAAGATGGCCTTGCAATAGTTCTTTTCCTGTTTTACAGGCATCAGTAAAGCTGCGAGTCAGACTCTGTGAGGCAGTGGTAGATGGTGCATCTGGAGCTCCTGTCCCTCCCATACTTTTGCATTCAGATGCAGAGTGGGAATTAGGTTTTCTCCAAAATCTACTTCCTCTCCCTTAGCCTTATTGCCAATAAGTCTAGACTTGGAGGCTGAGACTGATTGCCCAGGAAAGGGGGAAGTGGTTGTTGCCTGGAACAGAAATGACAGTTTTCAGCTTGAGTGTTAAAGATTATAAAATCTTGAGAGCCAAGCTTGCAAAAGAGGAAAAAAGGATTTGATTGGGTTTTCTTGAATTGTGTTTTTACATATGGTCCCTGATTGCTCTTTTTTTTTTTTCCTTTTATAGTGATAGGATTCTTGCCTGGCACAGTACCACCCGGAATAAATCTACTTTACCCAGACTCCCTTGCAGCTGGGA
Source organism: Neotragus pygmaeus (assembly GCA_006410875.1). Taxonomy (NCBI): domain Eukaryota; kingdom Metazoa; phylum Chordata; class Mammalia; order Artiodactyla; family Bovidae; genus Neotragus; species Neotragus pygmaeus. The sequence goes on along the minus strand of SJYV01005992.1, from coordinate 748,637 downwards.
GAGGATGTCACAAAATCACAAAGCTGGACCAGTGAAATGCAGGTAGAAGTGTCACGTGGAAGCTGCTGGGAAACTTCCTTAAAAATCTGGTCAGAGTGAACCCCATATTGTCTCCTGGACCATGGTGGGTGAGGGCCCCTTTCCAGGGGTGGTGAGTGGTGCAGGAAGGAATCTGATCCTAAGGACTAGGGCAGAACTGCCTTGCCAGCATGGAAGGCAGAACTTTGGACCCATGACCTTGCCCCTGGTGTTATCCTATGAATATGTTTCACATGGCAAAATGGACTTGGCAAATGTAGTTAAGGTTACTAATCAGTTGACCTTAAGGTGAAGAGTATCCTTAACTAATCAGGTGGACCAAATCTAAGTTGCGTGGGTCCTGCTAAAGAGAGATCTTTCTCCAGCTGTCATAGGAAAGGGTAAATCAGAGATTCAAAGCAAAAGATTCGACTTGTGGTTGTTGGCTTGAAGATGAAGGGGTCCACCTGTCAAGGAAACAGGATTTTAGTCATATGGCTGCAGTGAGCCGAATTTCAGCAACAACCTGGATGAACTTAGAAGTGGATTATTTCCCAGAGTATCCAGGGAAGAGCTCAGCACTGCCAACACCTGTGTTTCAGCTTTAAGAGGCTCTAAGCAGAGGACTGAGCCACACTGTGCCTGGATTTCTGATGCATCAACTCTGTGAGGTAGTAACTTCTTGTCATTTAAAGCTGCTACATTTGTGGTAAATGGTTATGTGGCAATAGAAAATGGATATACTAACCTTCATGTGAGTGGAAAAAAAATCTCAGTTTTTGGATCTTTTATCAATTGCAGGCAAACCTAATCATGACTAATGCAAATACCAAGAATCCAAAGTTGAAATGTTGACTCTGGAGACAGTGTTGGAGCAGCAAAGAATGTTCTCATATGCGGGCTGAGCTAAGTGAAGGTGAGCACGTGGATCAAGCATCCTTTATGTGCCCATCCTCTGGTGGGGAGGAGGCAGATGAACAGAGGCTTCCAGAGAGGTTTGGGTGAGTCCTAGAGTGGGTGGTTTGTCCTGATTCTTTAGGCAGAGCCTGGAAAGACCATGCACCTCTCAGAAAAACAAACAAACAAAAAACCTGGGGTTTCCGCTTCTCACCTGCCACCAGAAGGCAAAGAAAAAATGCTTGCAGATGGATGTGGGATGTGACTCTCAGGCTCTCAGGGTCTTGGTCAAGCTCTCCCTAGAAGGTAGGGACCTCACGGGATTGATGCTGGCCTAAGTTCTCCAAGGAATGGCAGCTCCAGTGAGAGGGCTGAGTCAACAGAAAGGACCACAGACACCCAGCTTCTTAGATGGTCCCATGGAGGAAGCAGCTCCTTTCCTGGAGCATCAGGATTCTAACCTTTCCTGGCATCCATAAACCATTTATGGACTAGGAAGGAGAGATGCTTAAAGAGACTAAAGACATTCAGGAAGACTAATTGCCCAAATACTTTCTATTGACAAGATTGAGCTTTTACAGGCATCCTACAATCAATAAAGTTTTAAGAACAAGATAAGCTGATGAATAGAAAATAATGGTGATGAGCAACTTTTTCCTTTTTTTAATGCTTTACTCATAGTTTATAGTTTTCTAGCTTGTGACATACAGATTTATCCTCTCCACATTTTTGGTTCGTCCTCCTCCCACCATTTCCACCCTTTATTTTAAAAGACTTTTCTTCTTATGAGAAACAAAACATAATTCTATGTCACCACTGTGCTGAGTGCTATTGAGTTAGTCTGCTTGTTTTCCTTTTTAAATTGTGCACTATGTTGGCATACAAAATAGTCTTTGCAGTTTAAGAACTCAGGATAAATATCTATCCTGAATTTTGATTGATTACATCTTTGTTTTTCTTTCTTTCCTTTTTTTGACCACATCTGTATACACTCTTCAATAATACACTATTTAGTTTTACCTGCTTTTTACTCTGTGTTGACTGAATCCTATAGTTTTCCAAGAGCTTCTTTCATTCAACTGATGCTTCGGTCCATCTATGTTTGTATATGCCTGTGCTGGTTTATTGCTATATTGTATTCTGTTGAATAAATATGCAAACGTTGATTTATTCATTCTATTGAAGAAGGCCAATTAGGTCTCTTCTAAGGTTTTTGGTGCTGGGAAAGCATTGCTGTGAACACTCTCACAGTTTCCTGATGCACATTAGCAAAACTTGCTCTAGGGTGAAACTTGGGCTTGAATTGCTGGGTCATGGTTTACATGCATGTCTGTCTCTGCCATATCACACTGATGGGTCTTCCAACAACGGGCAACTATTTTTTCCTTTATGGGACTCACAGCACAGCTGGGGAAACAAGAGTAGACTTCAGGAATAAACTAGTGTCCATAGTGGGTAATTAGAAGCTACAGGGTTCATTTAAGATATTAAAGAGAGAGCCCTATCACTCAGCCATAGAGAAGAATGAAATAATGCCATTTGCAGCAACATGGATGGACCTGGAGATTATCATACAAAGGAAAATAAGTCACAAAGAGAAAGACAAACACCATATGATATAAATTATATTTGGAGTCTAAAATAGGACACAAATGAACCTATCTATGAAACAGAAATAGACTCACAGACATAAAGAACAGATTTGTGATTGCCAAGGGGGATGGGGAGTGCGAGAGGGAAAGATTGGGAATTTGGGATTAGCAAGTGCAAGCTACTATATATAGGATGAATAAACAATGAGGTCTTACTATATGGCACAGGGATCTTTAGTCAATATCCTGTGTGATAAACCATAATGGAAAAGAATAATACACACACACACACACACGAATCATTTTGTGTACCTGACACTAGCACAACATTGTAAATCAACTCTATTTTAATTAAAAATAAAGAGAGCCCTGTGAATGTCTCATGATATTTCTTCAGAAAGTCAGCCCATGGTGGGGAAGTCTTTCTTGGGGACAAGAAGTGATTACTTGACACAGTGGAATAAAGCTGGAAATAGCACAAGGAAATTGGGAAAGAAGAGATGACAACTATAAGGGTAATAAATAACCCTCCTTTGGTGAAAATGGATGGGGGATATGGGCAGTAGTGAGCATGCTGCCTCATTCCCTTGGACCCCTGGCCATGGACTGGCTGCACCCAAGCACATTCAGACCTTATCAGGAGCTGCGGTTCCCTCTGTCTGTGGAGTCTGTTTGGCCTTGTCATCGTCTGGTGGTACTCCCTGGTCATATCCTCTTCCTGCTTCTCTGCATCACTGTACGCTATGACTGGCTTGAGTAGGCCTGGGCAACCCATTTAAGGTTCCCTTACTTTGCCACTGACTCTGTTTTAGTCCTCAGGATGTCTAGTGCATTTCTCCACTGAAGCCAGTGAGAGGCACAAAAGTAAGTGTATTTTCACATATGAGGATGTAAGCTTTAGAGTGTGGTGAGCAATTATGCTAGGACAAAGACATCATATTTAGGTATCAGATAAGACTGCTGAAGAAGGGACATTTTATACAAGAGCTTCAGAATGAACAGGAGAGAGACAGAGGAAGGGGTGGCAGGGGTGGGGTGGGGTAAGGAGCCTTCCAGGCTTGTGGAGTAGCATGTGCAAGGGCCCTGAAGTCAAATGGTTTGGCCAATGTGACTGGAGAATGTACGTGAAGGGTGGTGACCTCATATGATGCTGGAAGGGTGTGAGATGAAGCAGCAGGACTCATGTAGAGATTCTGTCCTAAGTATAAGGTGGAAGTGCTGAGGGCTTGGGCAGAGAGTGAGGCATCTTGTGGTGGTATGTGGGATGCTGGGCAGGACAGCAGGGCTGTGGCTGCTAGGCTGCTGGGGACACTGCTGCAGGGGGCGGACTAGATCGGAGATCCTGGCTCCCTGTCCTCCTATCTGCTACTGGAGTCAGTGTCCCTTCAGCACCCACTGCTCTCTTTCCTCCTTTTTTCTTTGTTAGCTTCTGTTTAATCTTTTGGATCTCACTGTTTCAGTGATCATCGTAAGTTCTTCCAGAGTCCCTGGACTTCTGTAGAGATCACCCTGGCAGTCAGAGGGCCCCTTCCGGTTGGGAAATTCACCACCACAGGGGTGATTGGTATTTAAGTGTATTTTATTGATAATGAAAAGTTTTGTTTTTCTTATTGTAAAATCTTGAGCTCCTTCTTTCTCTCTGTCTTTTGTGGCCACACTGTGCCAACATCTCTATTTTCAAGTGGAGGTGACCACTGTAAGTAGACCCTAAAGTGAAGAAAGAAAAAAATGTCGAGTTCCAGATTTTCTCTCCCCAGGGGTAAAAAGCAGAGACCTAGGCATCAGAATTCCTTCCCTGATTACTTTACTGAATACATGGTGCCACGTGAAACATGAGTACCACATGACACACAGTTCCTGCCAGTCTCCCTGCTGATGGAGAGAAGACACAGAAAGAAACAGGAGCCTGGTGGGCTAGAAGTGGTAGGGAAGGGCCAAGGACAGAGTGGTCACCCCTTTTGGGGGTCAGGAGGACTTTCTAGAGGAGATGGTGGCCTTTCAATAGGTCTCTTGTTGCAGTCCTTGGGAGCTTATCTAAGCTTGGAGAGCCTCCTTTTCTTAGCAGAAAGTAGAGGAAAACAGTGCTCTTGAAATCATATGCAGTAAGTCTCCTACACGTGAACACATTCTGTTCTGAGAGTGTGTTCATAAGTCCAACTGTGGTGCAGTGGTAAAGAATTCACCTGCCACTGCAGGAAAGGCAGGAGACTCAAGTTCGATTCCTGGATTGGGAAGACTCCCCTGGAGAAGGAAATGGCAACCCACTCCAGTATTCTTGCCTGGGATATTCCATGCACAGAGGAGCCTGGTGGGTCTATAGTTCATGGGGTTGCAAAGAGTTGGGCATGACTGAGAACACCTTAAGCTTTCTCTAACAAAATTAGCCTAGGTACCCAACTGATACAACCAGATATATATCCGTATGTATATAGTACTATACTGTAATAGGTTTATAATACTTTTCACACAAATAATACATACAAAACAAATACAAAAAATAATTTTTTATCTTACAGTACAGTATCTTGAAAAGTATAGAAGTCCAGTACACCAGCTGGTGCTTCTTAGCAGTACCAGGTACATAGCTGATGTTTTTATCCTTGCTTTCAGACATCCTTGAGCTTGAAATAAAGAACTGTACTACTATACTCTGTAGAGTACTGTACAGTGAAGTACACAAAAGGACAGCTGCTTGTAGAGGATGCATGTGTGTGACAACGTATGCCTAACGTGAGCTAACTTAATGTGATCGGACATGTGAATGCATGTTTCCATCTTTGAAAGTCTACAGCTTGAAAAGTTTGTATGTAGGGGACTTACTGGACAAGTCTATGTCTCTGTCCTTTGAAGTAAAAGGTTTTAGTCTCCCATGCCTCCCTGAAGTCTCAAAAGCTGGCTCAGGAGTTAATGGTTAGGCTTTATCTTTTGCCCTACCTTATTCCTGGCAGCCGGTGCTCTGTGACAACCTAAAGAGGTGGGGTGGGGAGGGAGGTGGGAGGGAGGTTCAACGGGGAGGGGACATATGCTGTCTCTTATACACATCTAGATGTGTATAAGAGACAGGTTTATAAGATCTATGAGTTTATCACTATTATTGGCACTTTCATTTTCCTTTCATTTTTATAAAATAACGAGGGACAAATGCACTAAAATACTTAAATGCATACGCTATTGTACAGATGGAAATGGTGGCANATGTTGATGTGTGGCAGAAACCATCACAATATAGTAAAGTGATCATACTCCAATTAAAAATGAAAAAATTAAAACAAGAGTTAATTTTTAGGAATGTGAAAACGTAGGAAAAAAGAATAGCTGCCGGGCTGGGAAACGGAGCAATTCAGACTATAAACCAGCCACATGGCATAGCCACCAAACTCACAGCTGAAAATACAGATAAAGACATGACACATATTCCTAAGTAGTTATTACAGGTAACAGACCTCCACCAGATGAAAACTGCTGACCACAAGCATATAGATCCTAGACTGGTTGAAACCAAAAGGTTGATGATGCTTGAAAATTTTCCTTGATGCCCACACATCTGAAAATTGTGCACAAGCTGATCACATACCCTGCAGCTCCCTCCCTCACTCTATCTTTAAAAACTGGGGAGTCTGGGACTTTTGAGCTTGTGCTGCCTGTTCTTACCTTGCACCTGCAATAAACCTTGTACACACCCCTCTCCCCCCTCTCCGCTGCACCACCCTGCAACCTGGTGTCTGTAGTTTGGCTTTATTGTGCACAGGTGAGCAGACCCCAGACTGGTTCAGTAACACACTTGTCTATCACTCCCACAAAAGTGAAAGCCAAATCAAATAATGTATGTGAAATGCTTTGTTGTAATTTTTCAGATATAAAACTTTCATGGAGTTCACATACAGCTCTGGTCACTCTGCCCTTCTGCAGAAACTCTTGGCCTGTGGTTCCTGTCCATCATTTCAACTCCAAGCCTGCCAGGTCCTGGGCAAGTCCCCTGTTCATACAGATGGTCCTTCCAATACAACGGTCACTCCCTCAGCTCCTGTAATTGTTTTCCTTGCTCCACCTCAGGCCTCCCCTCAACCCCCACCAACTGATTACATAATAGAACTCACCAGAAGTCCAGAGTTTTGCTAATTCCAGCCTCCTGCTGTCTGATCATGACTTTCCCCTGCTTGGTTTTTTAAGGATTTCCTCTACGCTGGTTCTTCTGTCTAATCAGACCCTCTGGGGTTCTGACCATCACACCCTCTGCCAATTTATCTGCTTGTTTTTTAAAGAGATTAGATTCCCATGCATATCTTTTTGATGCTTCCTTGGCAAAACTCTCCCTTCTATGAAAGTGGCTACTGGTTTTCACCCCACCTGCAAAATGGTGGCAACATTGACATCACCAAAATTTTTTGACTGTTGATTTCAGAGATTCACCAGGTTTCTCAGAACAATGTACTCTCCCCAAAACAGCCCTCTACCCTGGCCAATTTGAGGAGAGCATCTTGCATCTTCACAGACAAAAGTGAATTCATCAGACTTTCCCACCATCTCACATTCACACCTATTCACAGCATTCTTTCTCCCTGTCTTCTTGTTTCAAAAACACATTACTTTTTATTATTTATTTCATTTATTTTATGGAAGTACAGTTGATTTATAATGTTGGGTTAATTTCTGCTGTACAGAAAAGTGATTCAGTTATACATATATATGTAATACATTCTTTTTTTATGTATTCTTTTCCAGTATGGTTTATCACAGGATATTGAATATATTTTCCTGTACTCTACAGAGGACCTTGTTGTGCATCCATTCTATATATAAAAGTTTGCATCTGCTAATTCCATTTTCCCATTCTATCCTTCACTCATTATTTTTTTTTAAAATGTATTCTCATGGACCACATTCCTTTCCTTCATGGCACTCAATCTGTCTGTAATTATTCATTCAATTGTGTGGCTCTCTCTTTGAAACCTCCCTCCTACTGGACCTTGAGTGGTGGGACAGGTCGCTTTATGCCCAGCATTTTGTTCACTGGGTCTCCTGGCTCAGGAAACCTTGGTGAGTGATTGGCTGACTGATGCACATACTGCCCTGCTTCACCCCACCCACTCCATGCACTCCATCTAGGCACCAGGGCACCAGGAGCTGACAGGGGCTGAGAAATCCTGAGGAAAAAAACATCAGTGTGCTATTTACAGGGTGGAGAAAAAGACTACATCTGCACTAATTTCTAAAGAGTTGGGTTGTTTTTTGTTTTGAAATTATCTGCTGAGAGAATTGAGTAGCACACACCCTAAGGGGCAGTGATTATCTGCTAATTAACTTTGTTGATTAATGGCAAATGAGCGTTGGGTTGCAGTTACATACTTGTGAGCCCACATTCACTTGCTTTTGGGTAGTCTGGTCTGCTCTCAGGGAGATTCCCCTGATTTAAAGCCTGCTTTTGGTGACACGCTCTAGCCTGCAGGGCCAAATTGGGAGATGATGTCCCTTCTTCGCAATGGTCCTGCGTACACATTTTGTACTTCCGGGGAATAACAGCCATGCAGCTCTCTCTCTGTCACTAGCATTATTTATCTTTCTCTCCCCTCCCTTGCTTCCAGTGACACAAGTTGGGACCTGGGGCCTGGGACCCTTTGCTGCAGTGCTTGCACCTGGACAAACATAGAGCAGCAAAATACAAATAAACTATAAGGGACTAAAAACACCTGCTTGCATGTGCAGTTGTAGCAAATTATGGACAGTAAATAATTATGGACAAAGAAGACTAAAAAGACCGATAGCCACTTCTGAGGAGCCAGGAGAAAAAGCAGGGGTTTTGGAGGAAGAGCAGGGTACTGGGCATGCTCCCTGCATACAGTGCCACCTAAGGGGTGAGCAGACCATCTAAGCCATCTCTCCAGCCAAGCCCCTGAGCATAACCCTACCCTCACTCCACATAGGGAACCAGCTCGCCTCCCCTTGGGGAGCGACTGAGCGAGGAAACCTGCCACTTGTTCTCACTGCCTCCTACCCTGTTGTAGCAGGGACCCCAGTAAAGCCTGGCCTGAATTTCTTCTCTGACCTCTGATCAGTTTCCATTGATTACAGAAGCCAAGGACCCTGGTCAGTAGCACCAGCTCTGGTTGAATGATCTGTTTATTTTTGAGAAAGTCAGAGGTATTAAGAAATTTGAGCTAAAACTTGGAGACATGTCAAACAGATGACAGCTTATCTTTTCAACATTATGCTGGAGAGAAGTGCTTCCCAAAGTGTGGGCTAGGGAATCCCTGGGGATCCCGAAACCCATGCAGGGTGTCTGTGAGCTCAAAACTATTTTTGTGATGACATGAAGATAGTATTTGCATTTTCCACTGGATTGACATTTGCAACTGGGACAAAACCAACAGTGGGTAAAACTGCCTGTATACTAGCACAAATCATAGCTCTAGTCATTGCATACTTCTTACCATATACTCACAGTTAAAAAAAAATTGTTTCACTGACAAAATTGGTGGTGATATTAATGAATTTGTTGTTATAGCATAATGAAGTGTGCCAGCGCTTGGAAGATCTGTAGAATTCACTGAATTAACATTTTTTAAACGACCAATCATGAATTCTCATGCATGGGTAAAATACCCATTGAAAATATAAGGCAGACCAAAGGACCTTACTGTAACAATATAAAAAGTTTTCAATGTGATTTCAGAGCAAAAGTAACTCATATTGTTCATTGCCACTTGCAAGGAGAAACGACCATTTGTTTAGTTTTAATAAAGTGTCAAAGAAAATGATCCAGAATGATCTAGAAGGGTTATTAAAATACTCCTCCTCCCTGTTATGACAGCATAGCTGGGTGAGGTTGGATTTCCTTTGACTACTCAACCAAAATGACACACTGTAACAGATTGAATGTAAAAGTAGATATGAGAATCCAGCTGTGTTCTAGTAAGACAGACTTCAAAGAAAATTTACCAAGATGTAAAACATACCCACTTTTCTTACTAAAAAATATTTTTTGTTGGAAAATATAGTTATTCTTTACAAAAGTATGCTATTTAAAATTTACATTAATCTATTGCAGCCATGAAATTAAAAGACGCTTACTCCTTGGAAGGAAAGTTATGACCAACCTAGATAGCATATTCAAAAGCAGAGACATTATTTTGCCAACAAAGGTCCATCTAGTCAAGGCTATGGTTTTTCCAGTGGTCATGTATGATTGTGAGAGTTGGACTGTGAAGAAAGCTGAGCGCCAAAGAATCAATGCTTTTGAACTGTAGTATTGGTGAAGACTCTTGAGAGTCCCTTGAACTACGAGGAGATCCACAGTCCATTCTAAAGGAGATCAGTCCTTGTTCTTTGGAAGGAATGATGCTAAAGCTGAAACTCCAGTACTTTGGCTACCCATGCGAAGNAAGCTGAGCGCCAAAGAATCAATGCTTTTGAACTGTAGTATTGGTGAAGACTCTTGAGAGTCCCTTGAACTACGAGGAGATCCACAGTCCATTCTAAAGGAGATCAGTCCTTGTTCTTTGGAAGGAATGATGCTAAAGCTGAAACTCCAGTACTTTGGCTACCCATGCGAAGAGTTGACTCATTGGAAAAGACCCTGATGCTGGGAGGGATTGGGGGCAGGAGGAGAAGGNAAGTGGTTTCTGGTATATTGAAGGTGTAATGTGTGTTATGGCAAATAGATGGGAAAATAATGGAAACAGTGAGAGACTTTATTTTGGGGGGCTCCAAATCACTGCAGATGGTGACTGAAGTCATGAAATTAAAAGAAAATTGATCCTTGGAAGAAAAGCTATGACTAACCTAGACAGCATATTAAAAAGCAGAGACATTACTTTGCCAACAAAGGTCCATCTAGTCAAAGCTATGGTTTTTCCAGTAGTCATGTATGGATGTGAAAGTTGGACTATAAAGAAAGCTGCGTGCTGAAGAATTGATGCTTTTGAACTGTGCTGTTGGAGAAGACTCTTGAGAGTCCCTTGGACAGCAAGGAGACCCAACCAGTCCATCCTAAAAGAAATGAGTCCTGAATATTTATTGGAAGGACTGATGCTGAAGCTGAAACTCCAGTACTTTGGCCACCTGATGGGAAGAATTGACTCATTGGAAAAGACCTGGATGCTGGGAAAGATGGAAGTTGGGAGGAGAAGGGGATGGCAGAGGATGCGATGGTTGGATGTCATCACTGACTCAATGGACATGAGTTTGAGTAAGCTCTGGGAGTTGATGATGGACAGGGAGGCCTGGCGTGCTGCTGTCCATGGGGTTGCAAAGAGTTGGACACGACTGAGCGGCTGACTGGTCTGATTGAAAGAACTGAGGACCGTCCTGGAAGTGCTGGCTCCAGGCATCTCTCCTTGGTTTGTAGGTGGCCAGCTCCTCACTGTGTCCCCCTGTCATCTTTCTTCTGTGTATGTGAAGCCTTGGTGGCTATTTGTATCCATATTTCCTCTTCTTAGAGGGACATCAGTGATAGCAGATTAGGGCCCACTCTGAAGACCTTGTTATAACTTAATCACCTTTCTACAGCCCTTTTCTCTAAATACCATCACATTTTGAGATCCTGAGGGTTGGGGCTTCAACATATGAACTTGAGGTGGACACAACTCAGCCTGGGGATTTACTGGTGGCTCAGTGGTAAAGAACAAATGTGCAATGCAGGAGATGTGGCTTTGATCCCAAAGTCAGGAAGATCCCCTGAAAAAGGAAATGGCAACTCAGTACTCTTGCCTAGGAAATCTCATGGACAGAAGAATCTGGCAGGTTCATGTGGTGACAAGACAGTGAGACACAACTTAGCAATTAAACAACAGCTCAGCCTGCAACACTGGGTCAGCTATCCATTACCCCTTGGATGTAGCACAAATCTAGAACAGCTCAATGGCACTCAACAGTAAATGGTTATTTAGTTCACTGGTTGGGCTTGCTCTTGCAGCAGGGGTCCACTGCAAGTTGGCCAGATGGCACAGACTCGCTCACCCAGATCCCCAGGGGCTGGCTGGCTGTTGGCTGTGACCATTCAGGTGGCCAGGCTCCACTTCCCCTGTGTCTTCTCTTTGAGCAGGCTACCCCAACCATGTCCTTCTCAAGGTGATGGGAGATGGCAAAGCAGACCAAGCTCAGAGAGAAGACACCTTGAAGGCCTCTGTTTGTGTCATGTACCCCTATATCCCACTATTTTAAGATAGATGCTATAGACTGAATATCTGAGTCTCCCCAAATTTATCTGTTGAGACATAACGCCCAATGCAGTGGTCTTAAGATGTGGGCCCTTTGGGAGGTGATTAAATGAGAGTGAAGTCCTCATGAATTTGATTTGTATCTTTAGAAAGAGACCCCAGAGAGCTCCCTCACTCCGTCTGCTCTGTGAGGAAACAAGAAGACTGTGGTCTGTGAACCAGGAAGTAGTGTCTCAGCTGTCACAGAACCTGCCAGTTTCTTGCCTTCATTCCTTAAGAACTGTGAGAGATGCCTTCTTATTGTTTATGATCATTCTGTTACAGCAGCCCAAGCAGACTAAGACTTCAGTAATATGGCCAAGCACCGAATTGGGGCAGGAGGGTACCACGAGGTCACAGAGCAAAGGGTGGGAATGAGGGGGTGGGAGCCAGTAATGAAGTCAGGCTCACAAGCCCTTAGCTTAGAGCTGTCATTGTTCTTCTAGTTAAGCCCTTCTTGAGTCTAGTTGAATTTTCATTTGGTTCCATCTTATACAATGAGGACATAGACATGTGGTTATCATGTATCAACTATTCTAGTCATTTTATCATACTGTCTCATTTGATTTTCCCAACAACCCTAAGAAATAGGCACTATTATTATTTTTTAAATTTGTTTTGTGGAAGCATGGTTGATTTACAATGTGTTAATTTCTACTATATAGCAAATGACATATATATATGTATACATACATTCTTTTTCATATTTTTTTCATTATAGTTTATCACAAGATATTGAATAGAGTTCCCTGTGCTATACAGTAGGTTCTTGTTTTTTATCCATTCTTCCATAGCTTACATTTGCTAATCCCAAACTCCTAAACCGTCTTACCTCATTTTCCCCTTTGGCAACTACAAGTCTTTTTCTATGTCTGTGAGTCTATTTTGTAGGTAAGTTCATTTGTATCATTTTTTAAAAAGATTCTACATAAAAGTGGTATAATAAGATATTTGTCTTTCTCTGTCTGACTTAACTTCACTTAGTATGATGCTGCAAATGGCATTATTTCATTTCTTTATAGTTGAGTAGTACTCACTCAAGAAATAGGCATTATTATCCACATTTAACAGATAAGGAAATAGTCTTAGAAAAAGTTAAATAACTCATCCAAAATGACTCTAGGAAAAATTTATATCTAGATCCTGAGAGCTTTCTCCCTTACCAGTACTTTTTAAACCTTTCCATCTGAATTATTCTATGTGTGGAGGAAAGTAAAATCGTGCCCCTAGGGAGCCTGAGGGCTACTGCCCAAATTGCCCATAGGAATCTGAAAATTCTTCAAAGTCCTACATTTTCTCTTAAAAATTAATATCTATTTGGCATTTTACTTCATCATATCCTTTTAGCTGTAAAAATTGCTGATATCTTTAAGCAGAATAGATGCTCCTGTAAGAAATGCATGTTTATTGAGTATCCTGCAGACCCCTGGCCTGCAGCTGCGTTCCTTGGGAGCTTGCCCAACTCAATTTGTGAAGCATGGCATTGCACCAGGCAGCTTTCCTGGAACAATGAAATTGAATGGCAGGCCTTGTTTGGCTGTTAGTATGCTCCCTGGCAAATGGATATGACAGAATTTTGGCATCTCCTGTCACTTTTTCTTGACATTGTCAGACATTTCACTGGTCTTACGTTTAATTTGTCAATGGTATTTCCTTAAAGAAGTAAGAGCAGTCTAGCAAGAAAAGGGTAGCATGGATCCTGGGCTTTTGAGGTCTGCTGCTTACATGTTCCTTTAGAACTGACCCATTTTCTTTCAGAGCTCTATTAGGTATTGACATCAAAGCTGGCTTGAAGGGTACATTAGAGGTGAAAGATCCAGTTCAACATCCTGTTAGGGCACAATATTTCTATGCCTTCAAGGAACTCAGAGTTTCTTTTTAATAGCATTCAAGATCACCTTGTGACCTCAGGGTAGAGTTGGGTACCACATGGTGGATTTTTACAGTTTTGACCAAGGCAACTTGTAAATGAGTCTCTGGTTAGAACCTTGAATCTCTGGTTAAAACCTTGAGTATCTGCGACCTATGGAGTAATGGATAAAGATGACATGGCACATATATGTTTATACAGTAGACTATTACTCAGCCACAAAGCAGAACAGAATTGTGCCATTTGCAGAGATGTGGATGGACCTAGAGACTGTCATACAGAGAGAAGTCAGAAAGAGAAAAACAAGAATCATAAATTAACACATATATGTGGAATCTAGAAAAATGGTACATATGAACTTATTTACAAAGCAGAAATAGAGACACAGACATGTAGAACAAATGTATGGATACCAAAAAGAGTGAGGCAGAAGGTGGGATGAGTTGGGAGCTTGGGATTGGCATATATACACTGCTATGTATAAAATAGATAACTATTGAGAACTTACCATATAGCATAAGGAACTCTACTCAGTGCTATGTGGTAACAAAAGGGAATATATGTATACATACAGCTGATTCATTTTCCTGTATAGCATAAACTAATACAACATTGTAAAGCAAATACGTTCCAGTTTAAAAAAACAAACAAACCCTGACTATCTGGTTAGAACCTTGAGTATCTGGTTAGATGGTTATGATAGGAGTATGGGCTTTTTAAATCTTTCAGAAGCATCAGGTCATTTTCACACACCTGTGATCCACATAGGGATCCACATTGGGATCAGCTCAAAATTCACTGTCTGTGGTAAATGACTCTGTGATTTGCTTTGCATTCTCTTGACCTCACCTCTGAGTTGAGTCCTGACTGGAGTGGACAGTTCTGTGCAGGCTTTGGTTCTCTTTCTGCTGATATCTGGCCTTAAGGATATGCTGCTTGACTCGGCCTTCTGCCCTAGGGCTTTTTCAGTCATGCACAGGGTGTGTGCAGATATGCAAAGGAGTTGAAATTTTCAGGGACAATCCTTTTCTACCCAGAAAAGGACATGACCGGACCAAGGTTCCTGTCTCATGTTTCTGGCAGATAATCCTGAGCGGCACTGTGTATACTGCTGAGGGGATCTTGACAATGCCTTCTTTGTTTGACTTTTCATTCTTCCCTGTTTCAGTCTGCACAGACCTTGTTTCCTTGCATTCCCCCCAGCACAGATGGCCTGCACCCAAGCCTTTGCTCTCCAGGGAACTGAAGCTAAGACACTGTCCTGTCTAGTTGGGATCCTCTGGGCAAGGTGCTTTGCTTTTTTGGGTTTTCTCAGTTGCCTCAACCCTTTGAGGACTAAAGTCCTTTCCAGCTTTGAAAGTCTATAATTCTCTTTGAATGTCTCTTCCCTCCTGGGGACTCTTTCTCTTTCCAGTTCATTCATCAGCCAAAACTTTGACATCCATTTTGGTTGGTTCTTCAATTTCAGATGAGCCATTTCATACTCTTGGGTGTTCTGAAAGGATTCCAAGCGTGGCCTCCTTAGAGACCTTTTCTTCTTCTCTGTGTAGGACTCTCATGGCATCCCATTTTAGAAACAAAATGCAAGTACTCTTTGAATTCTGGGCATTAGCGCCAAGACACTGAGCCTCACTGTGAAGTTTATAGTCAGTTATTTCTCAATTGATGATTTTTCTTCCTTTAGAAAAAATATCCACCTCTTCATCATTTGATTTGACTAATGAAAGGCTGCCCGTCTAGAAAAGCTTACTTGTTGCCTGACATGGAGTCTTTGGTCTCACTGGTTGCACCTCAGTGCATCCTGCACTCAGGATGGGAAATGGTGTAGAGGAATAGGCAACTTTGTGCTTCTGTCTGCTGCTACCTGGCTCCGATTATGTCCTTGAAGGTCCTTCACTGTGAGCTTGGGCCTGTGTGTGTGACAGGGGTGGAACTAGGGGATTGCAAGGTGCTGGGGAAAGACTCACCTCATTTCTGATTTTTAATAAACATTTTCTGTGTTGTAGGAATTCACTCTACTTCCTGAATACGAATTCTTATATTGAACCCCTATCTGGAGTTCAGCCTATAGCAACTGGGACCTCTTACCGATTGTGTTTGATGAGCCACATGCCATGTGCTTTACAATAACTCTGCAGATAGATATTATTGTCTTCATTTTGATTAGTGAGGAAACAGCTAGTTCGATAGACTCTAGTCCTCTGGTTCTTAAAAAAAAATTTTTTTTTAATTTGAAATGTAGATGGTTTATAACATGTTAATTTTTCCTATATAAAAAGGAGAAGGAAATGGCAACCCACTCCAGTATTCTTGCCTGAAAATATCCCATGTACAGAGGAGCCTGGCAGAGTACAATCCATGAGGTTGCAAGAGTCAGACACAACTTAGCGACTAAACCACTCATCTACCATACAACAAAGTGATTCAACTATAAATATATATTATACTATATTATTTTTCAGATTCTTTTCCATTTTGGGTTATTTCAGGACATTGAGTGCAGTTCCCTGTGCTATACAGTAGGACCTTGTTGTTTATCTATTTTGAACATAATAGTGTGTATCCATNAACTATAAATATATATTATACTATATTATTTTTCAGATTCTTTTCCATTTTGGGTTATTTCAGGACATTGAGTGCAGTTCCCTGTGCTATACAGTAGGACCTTGTTGTTTATCTATTTTGAACATAATAGTGTGTATCCATCTTTCATGCATTGGAAAAGGAAATGGCACCCCACTCCAGTGTTCTTGCCTGGAGAATCCCAGGGACAGGGGAGCCTGGTGGGCTTCTGTCTATGGGGTCACACAGAGTTGGACACGACTGAAGTGACTTAGCAACAGCAGCAGCAGTGTGTATCCACAGTAGACCAGTGTATCTCATAGTTTATCCCTCCACCTACTTACTCATCAGTTCAGTTCAGTTCATTCGGTCATGTCTGACTCTTTGCGATCACATAATCACAGCACACCAGGCCTCCCTGTTCATCACCAACTCCCAGAATTAATTCAGACTCATGTCCATCGAGTCAGTGATGCCATACAGCAATCTCATCCTCTGTCGTCCCCTTCTTCTCCTGCCCCCAATCCCTCCCAGTATCAGAGTCTTTTCCAATAAGTCAACTCTTCACATGAGGTGGCCAAAGTACTGGAGTTTCAGCTCAGCATCATTCCTCCAAAGAAATCCCAGGGCTGATCTCCTTCAGAATGGACTGGTTGGATCTCCTTGCAGTCGAAGGGACTCTCAAGAGTCTTTTCTAACACCACAGTTCAAAAGCATCAATTCTTTGGTGCTCAGCTTTCTTCATAGTCCAACTCTCACATCCATACATGACTACTGGAAAAACCATAGCCTTGACTAGATGGATCTTTGTTGACAAAGAAATGTCTCTGCTTTTGAATATGCTATCTAGGTTGCTCATAAATTTTCTTCCAAGGAGTAAGCATCTTTTAATTTCATGGCTGCAGTCAACATCTGCAGTGATCTTGAAACCCAAAAATATAAAGTCTGAGACTGTTTCCACTGTTTCCCCATCTATTTTCCACGAAGNTCCCAAATCATCCCACCCTCTCCCTCTCCCACAGAGTCCAGAAGTCCGTTCTAAACATCTGTGTCTCTTTTGCTGTCTTGCATACAGGGTTATCATTACCATCTTTCTAAATTCCATATATATGTGTTAGTATACTGTATTGGTGTTTTTCTTTCCAGCTTACTTCACTCTGTATAATAGGCTCCAGTTTCATCCACCTCATTAGAACTGATTCAAATGTATTCTTTTTAATGGCTGAGTAATACTCCATTGTGTATATGTACCACTGCTTTCTTAGCCGTTCATCTGCTGATGGACATCTAGGTTGTTTCCATGTCCTGGCTATTATAAACAGTGCTGCAATTAATATTGGGGTACACGTGTCTCTTTCAATTCTGGTTTCCTCGGTGTGTATGCCCAGCAGTGGGATTGCTGGGTCATAAGGCAGTTCTATTTGCAATTTTTTGACAAATACTGTTCTTGACTTCACAGAGCATACTTCTAGGTGGGAAGACAGATACAAAACATATAGCAAAGAATAAGTTTGCTGGTAAAGAGACAGCTAAATAAAAATTGCTTATGGTTTAAATGTTGTAGAGACAACTGAAAAAGGACTGAGAGTTGAAACATGGTTAGCATGACTGAGGAATTGAATGTTGAATCTTATTTAGTTATAATTAACAATTTTGAATAGCCATATGTTCCCATAAGAAACATATTGTACAGTGCACCTCTTTATGATTTTAACCTTTTGAAGTTTGTGAAGACTTGCTTTATGCTCATAATATAGCCAATTAAAAAAAATTAAGTATTTTTCAGTTGTTCAGTATATTTTGTATGTTTATTTCAATCAGGTCAGATTGTTCTATAGCCTTACTTTAAAAAATGTCTGCTTATTTTATCAATTACTGAGAGAGCATGTTAACGTCTGCCATTATACTATAAATGTGCCTATTTGTCCTTATAGTTCTGTAAATTTTTGCTTTATATATTTTGAGGCCAATGTTATTAGGTGCATCCAAATTTAGAAAGCTTGTAATTACTAGTGAATTGATCCTTTTTTTTTCATTGAGAAACAATCTTCTTAATTTCTAATAATACTTTTTTAAAATTGCTGATTCTATTTTAGCCATTATTAATATATGTGCACCCGTTACTTTTAGTTAGTGTTTGTATGGATACCCTTTACCATTTTTTACTCTCAAAGTTTTTTGTATTCTTACATTTTAAATACATTTCTTCTGAATAGTATATAACACGTGTATTTCCTAATCCAGTGTGATAATCTTTGTCTTTTAACTGAAGCGTTTTATTGACATTTACTGAAATTATAGCTGTATTCATCTTTAAATCTACCTTCTCATGATATTTGCTATGTATTTGTCTATCCTGTTATACTTTTCATGCTTTGTTGTTTCTCAAATGATTTTGGATTAAAAAAATTCTATTCTCCTACCCTTTTGTAACACAGTGCTTAATTCTGTATATGGTTTTAGCTTACCAACATCTAATTTACTATAAATCCATTCCAGTTTTAGTTTAAACTATTGTATATTTCAGGTCTAGAACTTCTATTTGACTGTTTAAAAAATCTATGATGTCATACTTTTGATTTCCTAATTTTTTGTGAAATTTTAAAACTTGGTTCATGGCATTGAGGATAAAGTTGTTTCATAATCTGTATCCAATAATGTCAATATCTGGAGTCTCTGTCTGTCTGTTTCTGTTGCCCAGTTTTTCTGCTTGCTCATGTTGTTTGTCTTTACATGTGCTTAGTTTTGAATATTCTGGATGGTACAGTGAAAATTTATTTGTTGAAACAACTAGAAGCCTAGCATGGTACTTTCTACATCTAGAAAGTATTTCCATTGTTTTCACCATTAATCTAGAGGTGCTACTTCTTTTGGGCCATCATAATCTAAATTCATTTAAATTGAGGTTTTCTGGGCCATCAGGTGATGTGATACCAGACTGCTGTCCATAAAAGAGAGTTAGCATCTCATTTACTCTCAGTCCTGAGGTGTAATGCTTTCTTGATCTTCCCAGACCAAAGTGAAAAGTGGTTTACATGGGTCTCTTCCCATGATTTTGCCTCACTTGTTCCACAAAGTTTCAAGGTACAGCTCAGCCTTTTGTCTGTCTCAGCTTGACCAGCAACTATTCCATGCCTAAAGTCATCTTAAATGCCAGGCTCAATACAATTCTTAATATCTGTTAGTGGATCAGTGCTTTCAAGAAAATTTTTCTTTTTTTTTGTTTTGTTCAGATTTTTAATGGTCTTTAAAGGAAAGATTGGTCTGAGTTATGTAGCTCACTCTTGTTAGAAATAGAAATTCATGGTATGCCTTTAAGCAAAAAGAATCTTTCTGAGCCTTGTTTTCTATTATTATTATTATTTAAAAGCTAGTGCTCTAGATGACAATTCTCATTCTCACTGATATAGCAGTTTGGCACCTTATTCTTAGACCTCCACTATAACATGCTCCCAGAAATCAATTAATGTTCCCTTATTGAATGGCAAATTTGGCATTAGCAACAGGTTATGAGGCCAATGCTAATGTGATGCTCCATTGAAAATTTTGCAGAATATTCTCTTTTTAAAATGGAATTAAGAAAGTAAATAAACATGTTTTTATTTTTCTTATTTTTCATTATGCTGCCAAAGATGTGCACAAGGGAATTTGTACAATGAGCATGTGTGGGAGATGACAGCTGTTGCTTAAGCCATTGAGGTGGAGATTGTTAGCAAATTACATTTGGCTGCTCCCCACACATAAGATGGGAACTCCAATATGAGTAGATGCCTATTAGTACAATGCATTTTGGGACTAATTCAAAAATATGTTCATACCACATAAATTGGTACAGCCACTATGAAGTACAGTATGGTGATTCCTCATAAAACTGCAAATAGAACTGCTGTATAACCTAGCAATCCCTCACCTGGGCATGTACCTGGACAAAAAGATAATTCAAAAAGATACACACACCTCTATGTTCATAGCAACACTATTTATAATAGCCAAGACACATAAACACCCTAATGTCCAACAACAGATGAATGGATAAAAAAGATGTGGTACGCTTATACAATGGAATATTACTCAGTTATAAAAAGAATGAAATAATGCCATTTGTAGATTTATCTAGAGATGACCATACTAAGTAAGTCAGAGAAAGACAAATACCGTGTGATATCACTTATATGTGGAATCTAAAATATGACACAAATGAACTTATCTATAAAACAGAAACAAACTCAAACATAGCATACTTGTGGTTGCCAAGGGGGAGGTAGGGTAAGGGAGGGATGGATTGGGAGTTTTGGATTAGCAGATACAAACTACTATATATAGAATAGATAAACAACAAGGTTTGTTGTTTATAGCACTTCATAGCACAGGGAACACTATTTAATATTCTGTGATAAGTAAGCCATAATGGAAAATAATATGAAAAAAAATGTATGCATATGTATGACTTAGTGACTTTGCTGTACAGCAGAAATTAATTTTGTAAATCAACTACACTTCCATAAAATTAAGTAAAAAAATACATTCACACAAATTAAAAGTTTAAATGTGAATAAGTTTTGAAATATAAGAAATCAGGTCTAGCTTGGTGTGAATAGTTTTCTTTAGCTTTGATAATGGAAAATATTGCAGCCATCCTTTTCTTTTCTTTGCATAGAAAATATAGAACAAAAAATAGTAATGCACTGTGGTTGTCAAACACTAGCTATGTGAGAGAAACTTTTAAAAAGGCTTAACCAATGTAAACTCTTGCTAAATGTTATTAAATCCATTTTCTAGATGAGCAAAGTGAAGCTCCGAGAAGTTGCCTTTGTTTGTACAGTTAGTGCATCAGAACCAAGGTGGAAGAGCAGCAGCTTGAGCTCTTGTCTGCTCTGCCATGGTGTTCATTTCTTCCTGATTTACTCTGTAATTCTGTTGGTCCAAGGGTTACCCTCCAGGGGCCTATGCCTACCTTCTGTGGAAACATTAGAGTAACACCAATAGGACCTATTTGAACACATTATCTGGTCACTTTTATTTACAGCTTGTCGTGGCGGGTGGATGATTCTGAGGGTATGAGGCTCACAGAGCATCCCACTTTTCTGGGGTTACAGGAGCCCATAAATACCCTTCAGCTCCCTCCCTTGTAGTTGCATAGCCTTCACCAGTCCCAACCCTTTTCACCAGGCTGTGAAAGATCAACACTTTGTGCTTACTTATTGGTTTTCATCTTGGTGTGGTCAATTCTTGGAACTGCAGCAGACTGAGCACATGTGACAGCTGCTCGCTTGCCACTTGTCACCTCTTCCCTCCTTCACTGTCAGAGATCATAGATGTCATAACCTGGCTGGGAAAATGAAGCAATAGGAGACTGATACAAGGTGGCAAACTATTAACTGTTTTATTAATTCTTTCAAAAATTAATTTTAATATTGAATGGAAGAGTCTTTAAATTCTATAATACTTTACAATTTTCAAAAGTTTCTCACAGAGGACTTTATGCAATTCCACAATAATCCATCCCCCCCCTTACCTCTACGTACCCTCTCCCACCGTCCCTCTCCCCACTAGTAACCAATCACTAGTTTGTTCTCCATATCTGTGAGTCTGCTTATGTTTAGTTTTCTGTTTCTACTCTATTGTATTTTTTAGATTCCACATATAAGTACTACCATAGTGTTTGTCTTTTTCTGACTTATTGCACTCAGCATAATGCCCTCCAAGTCCATCCATGTTGCTGCAAATGTCAAAATTTCATTCTTTTTTTATGACTGAGTAGTCATGTATGGATTTCAGAGTTGGACTGTGAAGAAAGCTGAGTGCCGAAGAATTGATGCTTTTGAACTGTGATGTTGGAGAAGACTCTTGAGAGTCCCTTGGACTGCAAGGAGATCCAACCAGTCCATCTTAAGGGAGATCAGTCCTGGGTGTTCATTGGAAGGTCTGATGTTGAAGCTGAAACTCCACTACTTTGACTACCTGATGCAAAGGGCTGACTCATTTGCAAAGACCCTTATGCTGGGAAAGATTGAGGGCAGGAGGAAAAGGGAACGACAGAGGATGAGATGGTTGGATGGTATCACTGACTCAATGGGCATGAGTTTGGGTGCACTCTGGGAGTTGGTGATGAACAGGGAGGCCTGGCATGCTGTGGTTCATGGGGTCTCAAAGAGTCGGACATGACTGAGCGACTGAACTGAACTGAACATTCAATTGCATATATATATATCACATCTTTATCCATTCATCTGTTGATGGATACCTAGATTGCTTCCATACCTTGGCAATTGTAAATAATGTTGCTATGAACTTTGGGATGCATGTATCTTTTTGAATTAGTGTTTTTTGTTTCTTTCTGATTTATACCCGGGAATGGAATTACTGCATCATCAGTCAGTTAGTCAGTTCAGTCACTCAGTCGTGTCCAACTCTTTCAACCCCATGAATCATAGCACATCAGGCCTCCCTATCCATCACCAACTCCCGGAGTTCACCCAGATTCATGTCCATTGAGTCAGTGATGCCATCCAGCCATCTCATCCTCTGTCATCCCCTTCTCCTCCTGCCCCCAATCTTTCCCAACATCAAAGTATTTTCCAATGAGTCAACTCTTCACATGAGGTGGCCAAAGTACTGGAGTTTCAGCTTTAGCATCATTCCTTCCAAAGAAATCCCAGGTTTGATCTCCTTTAGATTGGACTGGTTGGATCTCCTTGCAGTCCAAGGGACTCTCAAGAGTCNGCTTGGGGCTGGTGCACGGAGATGATCCGGAGGGATGATGTGGGGTGGGAGGTGGGAGGGGGGATCATGTGTGGGAGCTCATGTACACCTGTGGCAGATTCATGTCAATGTACACCAAAACCAATACAGTATTGTAAAGTAAAATAAAGTAAAAATAAAAATTAAAAAAAAATAAAGGAGATCAGCCCTGGGTGTTCTTTGGAAGAAATGATGGTAAAGCTGAAACTCCAGTACTTTGGCCACCTCATGTGAAGAGCTGACTCATTGGAAAAGACTCTGATGCTGGGAGGGGTTGGGGGCAGGAGGAGAAGGGGACGACAGAGGATGAGATGGGTGGATGTCATCATTGACTCGATGGACCTGAGTTTGAGTGAACTCTGGGAGATGGTGATGGACAGGGAGGCCTGGCATTCTGTGCAATTCATGGGGTCGCGAAGAGTCAGACATGACTGAATAACTGAACTGAAATGAACTGAACTGAACTGAACTGATTCTTGTTCTTATAAGACTGTATGATGAGAAAAGCTCCATTTTGGGGGCTCATGAAATGCTGACTGTTATTGTTCATGGCAATTTTGGAGGCTCAGGAAATGCTGACTGTAAGAGAACCAGGTTTGCTTTCTTTGCTCATGGCCGTTGCCCTTCTATAGTTTTGTTCTATCACAGTGAAGGTAAGGGAACAGTAGTTTTACAAGAGGGAGTGGTCATATCTCTTCTCTGGTTTTCAGGCTGCCCTCTAGATGCAGCCCGTGATTTGCTGGTATATTTGGCAGCTGCAGCACCTCAGTTGAACATTGTCTTGGGAACAGCTTACTGAGATTTTCTTGTTCCTAGTCTGAGAATGTTGATAGCTCAGAGCCCATCACTTCAGAAAAATGGTACCATGGGTCCCTGGGCTTATTACCTAAAATTGTCCTAGCCTCAGTTTCCTCATCTGTGAAATGGTGATTGGAAACAAGATTCATAGGGATATTATAGGAATAAGGTATCATAAACTTTGTTCATGTTAACATACTCATTTCTTAGTTGAACCTTAGCAAAATTAAGAGATATAGAAGTAAATAAATAACTGAAGAAATAATTGAATCTTTTGTCTATATATTTACTCAAGGACTTAAAAAATTTATTGGAGTATAGTTGACTTACAGTGTTGTGTTATTTTCAGTATAGCAAAGTGAGTCTGTTTATATATGTGTGTGTGTGTATTTATCTATCAAACTTTGTTAGATGCTTTCCCAACATAGGCCTTTACAGAGTATTGAGTAGGGTTCCCTATGTTATACAGTAGTGCCTTATTAGTTACCTATTTTATTATTCCAGGGTTTCTAGATGAATGAGTTATCACTTCTTTGTGTTAGGAAGACAGATTTTTTGCCTGCTGCTCCCCAGTAGGTTACGCTGGATGGGTTCGTATAGCACAAGTCTTATCACCAAGGATCCAGGAGCCAAGTTGCCTGCTTTAAATCCTGGCCCGACTGCTCCCTGACTGTGCAATACTGTGCAAGTTACTTACCCTTTCCACCTATGTGTGTGCATGCTCAGTTGCTTCATTGTGTCTGACTCTTTGCGACTCCATGGACTATAGCCTGCCAGGCTCCTCTGCTCACCAGGATTCTCTTGGCAAGAATATTGGAGTGGGTTTCTATGCCTTTGCCCAGTCGATTTTCCTAACCCAGGGATCGAACCTGCATCTCTTACGTCTCTTGCATTGGCAGGTGGGTTCTTTATCACTAGTGCCACTTGGGAAGCCCCTATAAAATGAGGAAAACAATAGTTCCTTCATAGTGTTGTTGCATGGATTAAATTCATATGTTCAAATTTCGATGACAGCTTGTTAGTTTGCTTCCTTCCTCACCCTCACAGAATGTCCCCTAAATAGCAGACAGAGAAGTGGGACCAAATCTTCCAGGCAGATGGTTCCTTTCCTCTGTTTGAGCCCACCAAGGGGCTCCCATCAGCTGAGAAGAAATCTCCAGTCCCTACTGAGCCTATGAGGCCCTGCCAGTAATCTTCCTTGGTTCCCTGTTTGGCATCTTTCCCTGCTCTCCACAGACGATGCAAGCCCAGATTCCCTCCCCAACCCCTCCAGGTCCAGCCACCTCGTTCACATCCTTACTGTGGTGAAATCTTTGCTTCAAAGCTGCCTCATCAGAGAGACCTTGTTCTGTGGAAACCAGCCAATTCCTCTTTCTCCATCTCTGTAAATTGCATTTTTTTGTTTAATTGGAATATGATTGCTTTATAATGTGTTAGTTTCTGCTATACAGCAAAGTGACTCAGCTACACATATACATATATCCTCTCTTTGCAATTCCTTCCTATTTAGGTTAGTGCAGAACATTGAATAGAATTCCCTGGACATACATCCAGAGAAAACCATAATTCAAAGAGATGCATGCATACCAAAGTTCATAGCAGCACTATTTACAATAGCCAGGACATAGAAGCAACCTAAATGTCCAAGAACAGAGGAATGGATAAAGAAAATGTGGTAAATATATACAATGGAATATTACTCAACCATGAAAAGGAATGAAATTGTGCCATTTGCAGAGACATGGATGGACCTAGAGATTGTCATACAGAGCGAAGTAAGTCAGAAAGAGAAAAACAAATATTGTATGTTAATGCATAATGTGGAATCTAGAAAAATGATACAGATGAACGTATTTGCAAAGCAGAAATAGAGACACAGACATAGAGAACACATGTATGGATACTGAGGGGGACGGGGGTGGGATGGATTGGGAGATCAGGATTGACATATATATACCACATTCTTTTTAAATGGTACCTATCAGTACCAAATATATTTTAGACTTTCTTATTTATTAGCTTATTTTCTGCCTCTTCCCATTACAGTGTAAACTCCATGAAGATAGGCCATTATGTACTTTCAGCAGAGAGAACAGTGCCTGGCACCTTGTAGAAATTCAAAATGTAATTGTGATGGTGAATAAATGAATTACCTGTGACTCAGTCAATTGCTGGTTGGCTGGTGTTAAATTGTTGTCCATGCACTGGGCTCCTAGGCTCTCCGATGGTGTGTCACATAGTGCATGTGGATGCTTAGCAGGTAAGCCAGGCGCCTTAGAATCTCAGTGGGGCCTGTTATGAGCACTGGGGTACATATATCTTCTTGATAGTATATTTAGTTTTGTCCAGAGATATGCCCAGGAAGGGGATTGCTGGATCATACAGGAATCATGTTTACAGTTTTCCGAAGAACCTCCATACTGTTTTCCCTTGTGTTAAATTCTGCATTTTGACCTCTACAAACTGGGCTAAGTGTATTTATTCTTTCTCAGAAGAGTTGTTTCTTTATAAATTTCCTTTTTATGAATTCATCCATCCTCCCATTCATATAAATCATGGATATTTCATAAGCAGGTACTGAGCACAGAGCATCTCAGGGTGATGGTAAGAGCTATTGCTTACTGCTGCCTGCTGTGAGCTGGGCCTGCTGCCGCTGTCTCCTAATAGTTGCAGCAATGTAAGGTAGGTATCCTAATCTCCTTTGCAAAAAGGAAGAAACAGAGGTGCAAAGAAATTCTTTTGCCCAAGGTCACAGCTAGTAGACAGCAGTGTTGGAGTCTACTCCAGGCCTGTGACCTGGTGCTCAGCTCCCTGCCTCTCATGTAACCGCTCTCTGGTGCTGTGCACATCTCACCTGGCAGGGTACCACTGACAAGGCCATGCCTTGGGCCCTGCTCCTTGTGAGCTGCCCATCTGCAGCTGGCAGGTCCTGGTGGTTCCAGTGCTGGCCACTCTTCATTCAAGATGAAGGGCTGGCCACGAGGAAAGCATGCCCATCCTATCAGTTTCCCATCTTCACTTACAAGCCCCCATGCCTCTCCAACAGAAGCCTATCAAAGGCCTGGAAGAGAGAGAACTGACTTTCCAAAGAGTTCAAGAAACCTGAACACACTGTCGCATGAGGCTCCAAGGTCCAGCTCAACCATCAGCCATCTGCACTGCATGAAGCCTCCAGGTGAGGTTGGGTGGATCCAGGGCTTTCTATCACCTCCTGCCAGGTGGTGGACCAGGCATTTGGCACCGAGCTGTTCCCATGAGGTGCTCTAGGCAGATGCTGGCCAAAACGATGGGTCAGCTTGACCTATAAGCGTGGCTGCACATTGGCTCATGGTATCATGGTGTTTTCAGAAGCAGAGTTTGCCCAAGACCCTGAGAGCCAGATGGGAATGTCTGGAGCAGCAGCAGGGCCCTGCTGCTCCCCGATCCCTCCCAGGAAGCTGATGTTGCTTTATGGAGATGCTCTTATTAGGCTTGTGATGGAATGTCTGTGGCAAATGGCAGTATTTAAGAACAATTAACAGCATTCACTCCCGGTGAGCTGTCGGGGTACTGAGATGCAGACGATATGGTTCCTGCTCCCCAGGGCCTCACAGGTTAGAACCTGCAGATTTCTCTTCAGAGACAGACAACAGCATCTGCTGCTAAACACCAGATTCACATGCTTGTGCTGCAGTCACGGCCAGACTCTTCCTGGGAATAGAGAGCATCACTCCTTCATCTCAGGGACATGAGATGCAGGAGAATGAGTGCAGCTTTTGGCTCATAAGAGGGCTCACACTTCCTGTTAGAAATCCCTAAACTCTGGCTCCTGCTGGAGATTCGGATTGAACTGGTCTGTCAAGGTCCCTACAGTAGCGTTTTAAAAGCTCTCCAGATGAACCTGATGTGCCCAACTTTCTGAGTATCAGCACTGCCTGGGGAGCTTTCTAAACATCACAAATGCTTGCACTCACTCCAGACCCACTAAGTCACAGCTTAAATGGGATAGGGTTTGAACAGTTGTTCTAAAAAAGTCCTTCTGTTGCTCTCATGCAGAGCTGCGATTGATAACCATGAATTAGATTTAATTTTGTATCTTGCTCATGCAAATTACCTTTCTGAGATTCAGTCCACTTTCTGTGACATGGGCCGCTCTAGAGGTAGGCTGCTGTTCAGTGGGATCATGTATGTTATGTGCTTGGCACATATTCATGGATCTGGATGTTTTACAAACTGTCCTCTTGGTACTTTTGGTCTTCAAGTGGCCAACTGCTTCTGGCTGGTTTAAAGCAATGCATTTAATTCACTTGAATATGTTCTCCTTGCTTTATGCGTGAAGTCTAAATGATGTGGAGCTTGCATCCCACTGCTAAGACCTAAGACTATAAGACTTCTATTCTTTGAAAGAAAATCTATTAACTTTTGTGTCACTATCTTTAGGGTCCTTGATCTCACCTTTTCACTCAGGAAACACAGGTGAATGTTCGTCCTGTGTCAGACATGGCTCTGGGATGGAGACCCATCCAACTCTTCATGGGGCTCACCACTAATAAAAGGGACAGATATCTAAACTTGCTTAACATTGGGTGAAGTTTCTATGAGGTCTATAGGGACAAAACATAAGAAGCACTTATCCTTTACCCCTTTTGAACTTTTTTTTTTTCAAAAGCAAACCTGCAAAATGTTTTGAAACAACAATGATGTGATCCCCAGGTGCCTCATAATCAGTTGCTGTTCCCTCCATACAGTTCCAAAATAAAGACATTTACATTATGTTGAAAAGAACTCTAGCTGACAAATGTGAGCCACTTGCTGTTCTGAATGGGGCATCCCAGTATGGGGAAGATGTTAGATTTTGTGGGTGGAGGGTCTGGTATTAAAGGTAATGATCTATGCTCTGGCTGGGCCAGGAAAGAAAATGATATTAAGAGATAAATATGTACCTGGAAGGACATTCTGAAGGGCAGTGCACTGACTAGGCAGGCCAAAGAGGCTGAGATACCTACTTTTAATATAATTAAATAGATTTTGTTTCTACAGCTGTTAACTGAGTGTAGAACATTGCTTCAGACGTGGTCATGATTGTAAGCATACACTGTGTATACAATAGATAACGAATGAAGATCTACTGTATAGCACAAGAAATTCTACTTAATGCTCTGTGATGGCAAAGGGGGTCGCTTTGCTGTATAGCAGAAACGAACAACATTGTAAAGCAACTGTACTCAAATAAAAACAAAACAAAACTTGTCTACTTTGTCTGTATCTGGACCCAGGAACCACATTCCAGAGCCTCCTTTCCTTAAACTCAGTGTTTTCAATACAAATATTTTAATAATAATTATTCCCACACCAAGGAATATTCATTGAAAATGTATTTTTCAGATTAAACCCTATTATCCAATTTAATTTCTTGGTCAATTTTCTGTGAAGTGCAGTTAAACTGCCTCCAATTGTTTCCACATTTATTTCCCTGAAATTATTTTTATCTGAATCAATTTTTTATTTTTTTCATATAATTTTCTTTGGTTCTAGAGATTTAATTTGTTTGCCAGCTTTATTATTAATAAGAAATTTTACTGAATATGGGTCCTGTCATTGTGAATTTTCTTTGTTGTCATTAATTCTACAAAGTCCAATTTTTCTGGGTCAGATTTTACCATGTGCAGTGTTAACTGTTGCCAGCTTTATTTAGAGCTGATTATTTCTACCACTGTTTCCACTGTTTACCTATCTATTTCCCATGAAGTGATGGGACTAGATGCCGTGATCTTCGTTTTCTGAATGTTGAGCTTTAAGCCAACTTTTTCACTCTCCTCTTTCACTTTTATCAAGAGGCTCTTTAGTTCCTCTTCACTTTCTGCCATAAGGATGGTGTCATCTGCATGTCTCAGGTGATTGGTATTTCTCCCGGCAATCTTGATTCCAGCTTGTGCTTCTTTCAGCCCAGCGTTTCTCATGATGCACTCTGAATATAAGTTAAATAAGCAGGGTGACAATATACAGCCTTGATGTACTCCTTTTCCTATTTGGAACCAGTCTGTTGTTCCATGTCCAGTTCTAACTGTTGCTTCCTGGCCTGCATATAGGTTTCTCAGGAGGCAGGACAGGTGGTCTGGTATTCCCATCTCTTCCAGAATTTTCCACAGTTTATTGTGATTCACACAGTCAAAGGCTTTGGCATAGTCAATAAAGCAGAAATAGATGTTTTTCTGGAACTCTCTTGCTTTGGGGGAAACAGTGAAAACAGTGTCAGACTTTATTTTTGGGGCTTCAAAATCACTGTAGATGGTGATTGCAGCCATAAGATTAAAAGACACTTACTCCTTGGAAGGAAAGTTATGACCAGCCTAGAGAGCATATTGAAAAGCAGAGACATTACTTTGCTGACTAAGGTCCGTCTAGTCAAGGTTATGGTTTTTCCAGTGGTCATGTACGGATGTGAGAGTTGGCCTGTGAAGAACGCTGAGCACCGAAGAACTGATGCTTTTGAACTGTGGTGTTGGAGAAGACTCTTGAGAGTCCCTTGGACTGCAAGGAGAGCCAACCAATCCATCCTAAAGGAGACCAGTCCTGAGTATTCATTGGAAGGACTGATGCTGAGGCTGAAACTCCAATACTTTGGCCACTTCATGTGAAGAGTTGACTCATTGGAAAAGACCCTGATACTGGGAGGGACTTGGGTCAGGAGGAGAAGGGGATGACAGAGGATGAGATGGCTGGATGGCATCACTGACTCAAAGCACATGAGTTTGGGTGAACTCCGGGAGTTGGTGACGGACAGGGAGGCCTGGCTTACTGTGATTTATGGGGTCACAAAGAGTCAGATATGACTGAGTGACTGAACTGAACTGACCTATTT
Organism: Neotragus pygmaeus; assembly: GCA_006410875.1. Lineage (NCBI taxonomy): Eukaryota > Metazoa > Chordata > Mammalia > Artiodactyla > Bovidae > Neotragus > Neotragus pygmaeus. Next base: position 718,121 of record SJYV01005992.1, on the reverse strand, counting down.
CTACCACTATTACTTGCTATGAATGGGACTTATTTTATTTATTTCTTTCCTAATCAGTGAGAAAATAAGAGCAATTTTCTACACACAATTCCAAGTATGCCCAACTAATCAGGATGGTCCATTATTGGCTAATCCAGATTTTTCATGTATTTCTATTTGTATCCTATGAATTAATGTGTCCATACTGCTCTTGGTTGGATTGGTAAATAGACGCTCGGGTCAAAGCAGCATATTTTTAGGCAATCTTGGCATATGGATGAGCTTTTCTAACTAGGTGATATTATTAATACTTGATCCCAGAAGAGAGACTAGTGCCTCTGGTCCTTCTTGTGCCTCAAGTCTCAAGACAGACTTGTGCCACATTCAGACCCCAAAGTCTAGGTAAATACTGGACTGAGAGAGCTCTGGGCTTCTAGTCCAACCCACCAAGCTCTTCTGTCCATGGAATTCTCCAGGCAAGACCACTGAAGTGGGTAGTCATTCCCTTCTCCAGGAGATCTTCCAGACACAAGGATCAAACCCAGGTCTTCTGCATTGCAGGCAGATTCTTTACCATCTGCCATTATGGAAGCCAACTAGAAATAATACATTTTATCTAATGAGAGGTCATAAAGCAGAGAAAAGTGTATGCACCAGAACTCCATTCAGGAAGAGCATTGTATTCACTTGGAAGAATTGTTTCCAAAAGTCTCTTGGGATAAACCTCATCCTCTCCCACCAGAATGTAGTGGCTGAACTGACCAAAAAACAAGGAAGGAGGTGATAAGAGGTGATCCTAGAGGAAGAAAAACATGGAAGATGGAGAGATGAGGATGGAGGCTGTGTTAGTCTGCCTGGGCTGCTATAACAACTTACCACAGACTTGGTGTTAAACAGCAGACATTTATTTTCTCACTGTTTTGGAGGCTAAGAATCCAAGACCAAGTTGCCAGGTAATTCACTTTCTGGTGAGGACCCACATACTGGTTTGTTGGAAGATGCCATCTCACCCTGTGCTTTCATGAGAGGGTGGAGGCTGGGGGGAGGGTCTCTCTGATGTTTCTTCTCATGAGGACACTAATCCTACCAGCTCAGGGCCCCACCCTCATGACTTTACTTAATTTTCTTTGGAAGCCTGGTTTCCAAATGCAGCTGCACTAGGGGCTGGGTTTCAACATACAAATTTTGAGGGTTTTACAAACATTCATCTCATAACAGAGCATGTGAGTGGTGGGTTATCAACAACTCCCCATGGAAATTGACCCTTGAATATCAAGGTCTTTGATAAAGTTGACTAAATTCACAAAAGCTGGGGGATATTGGATTTCCCATGGACATCAGTGAAGGAGCTCACTGGAAGTTTTCTTGAGACTTGGTGGAAATTAGAGACAGGGCTTTGAAATTATATAAACCATAGAATCAGGGATTTGGAACATTCAACTAGTTTTGTGAGAAGTATAAAATGAATCTGGACATTATAAAGCATATATATGCATACACATATATGTATATCTACTATTAACCTGTCTGCCTATTTATACCTATCCTCATCAATAGAATTGATGTGACTTACAGAAAAATAAGAGAAAGTAAACAGGTGAGAAAATCAGGCAAGAATGATGATCACGGTAGGAAAGTGAATTAATATTTATAGGTTCAGCATATAGAAACACAGAAGGCAATAAAAATGTCAAGTTTTATAGACTTTACATTGGTGCTAAGCTTCCTGGTAGCCAAGGAAAAGAGGGAACAATAGCTGATAAAACATTTTATAAACCTCTAAGTAATGCTCAAAATTCTCCAAGCCAGGTTTCAGCAATATGTGAACTGTGAACTTCCAGATGTTCAAGCTAGTTTTAGAAAAGGCTGAGGAACCAGAGATCAAATCACCAACATCCGCTGGATCATGGAAAAAGAAAGAGAGTTCCAGAAAAACATCTATTTCTGCTTTATTGACTATGCCAAAGCCTTTGGCTGTGTGGATCACAATAAACTGTGGAAAACTCTGAAAGAGATGGGAATACCAGACCACCTGACCTGCCTCCTGAGAGACCTATATGCAGGTCAGACACCAACAGTTAGAACTGGACATGGAACAACAGACTGGTTCCAAACAGGAAAAGGAGTACATCAAGGCTGTAAATTGTGACCCTGCATATTTAACTTATATGCAGTGTACATCATGAGAAATGCTGGACTGGAAGAAGCACAAGCTGGAATCAAGATTGCTGGGAGAAATATCAATCACCTCAGATATGCAAATGACACCACCCTTATGGCAGAAAGTGAAGAGGAAC